>JAOXYI010160136.1:0-11494 GCA_028566495.1 Lithophaga antillarum | reverse complement strand
GAATATTACACATTAAGTCATTAAAGGGGACTTTTATTAAATTTTGGCAACGTTGCAGTCTACAGCATATTGTGAAAATGACGGTTAGGAAAAAAGGGGGGATTCCAAATTATGTACGAGAAGGTTCATCAAATCCTGATACATGTATATTGCCGAAAACAGTACGGTATAATATGTAGTATGGGGAAATAATACAAACATCTTGTAGAGAACCGCTAAATGAAGTGAAACCAAACATGACATGAATGTATTTATGCCAACTGTTGTTACTTTAAGGTTTCAATAACAAGAGAATTCGATAATCCCCAAAAGCCGCATTTATAGGAAAAAGGTTTTCTTTTACAAATTTTAGCGAAGTTGTAGAAATTTTAATTAAAAAAAAAATCCTATCATAACATTCAGACTGAGTAGCTAGATATGGGTTATAGCCGTATCTTTTCTTGTGTAATATTTATCTGGTATGGTAGCAAATCAATTATTTTTTTAAGGATTTAATCGCAGAGAAAGAACCGGATTTTAAATTAGTCAAAAATTCCTGGATTTTTTTTTAATAATTACATCCACGTTTTATTGAACAATAGTAACCATGTGTACAATAAGGCTTCTGTATGGCACGTAACATGGAATCTCATATCTAAATTTTTAGCGTACCAGATGTAAAGTTCAGTCGTCTTTCTATCTTTCGAAGGTCGTCTTTTGTAGTTCGGTTAAATACATGTACACAAACCGTAAAAATTTGCAAGACAAAGAAACAATCTGAGCATGATCTATCAGCTTTATAAATGCTGTATATTAGAACTGATCCACGCAAACACACATGTACAGTTGGCATGATCTTTTTCTGGTAATCAATGCGCCATCGTCATTGATTTCAGTTACTCTATCATCTACAGTTTTCGCATTTTCGTACACAGGAGAAGTGCTACTGGTCTTCACTTAGGAATCTCTCAAGGCAGCAAAAATGTTGACCGATTGGTGTCCAGTGTCGAAACAGATACGAAAACATCATATGCCCTAATGTGAGTGGTCATACTATTCTTCTTTACATGCATCTTTGGTATTTTTTGTATTTGACACTTTCATAATTTCCTGTTTACTCAGCATTTTACATTGACAATGACAACCATTTTACTCTTCTCAAAACCAGTTTATGATTTATCAGATCCACATAAGTTCTGTCAGGTTTTCATGCATTTTCTGGTGCTGACTTGGTTGTTCTCTTTCAGAATTGTAAAAGGGTGTTTCTTTGATCTCTGGTGTCGGAGGTCTACTTCGAAAAGCTTGGATTGATTGACAGACAAAATATCTATAGCCGTGAGTCAAACTGAAGAATTCGACTTCTTCATCTGTTCTCAAAATTTTGAAAGAACTCCGCTTCGTACGAATGCAAAAAAAAATCGGCTTATAGGGGAGCACAATTAGTTCCCATTTAAAAAAAGATCCTCTACGAGATAAGTGCAGAAAAATCAAATGTTTACATGGATTTAAATTCAGAGAAAGAAAGAAAATTAAATTTTAGAGTTTTCAATAACTATCCATGATTTATACTATCTCGTGAGTAAAGGATGTCATACGGTTTCCGATCTTCTTCTCTGACTGCAGATGAACGTTTTGCCATTGTTATTCGCGTTCCTTTATAGGACAAGTAGATGAACCGGCAATGTATCTTTATTTGTTTGGATTGTTGTGAATTTCAGGTATCCAAAACAGAGAAAATCACTGCTCTTTTCTTTTGAAGGTATTGATGACGCAGAGCATAAACTACAGACTTTGTTCAAATGAAGCCTTTCGGTAAGCCTGGTTTCTAGAATTTCCGACCTATTTAAATTTCACATTTTGTCCAGATTTGGGCTAGCTTTGTAGAATATGTTAATTCTGCACTATCTGTAATTCGGCATTTCAGTTTTCATTTTGGGTGAAAACATATCTTGTATATTTATATAGGTACTTCATTAGAAGATTTTGTCTTTCAATTTGCAATTAAATTACGGTAAATTGTGAAATAAAGGTTAGACGGTCGATGTAACAAAACAACGGTAAGTTTGAATCTAGCATTATAAAAGAAGGATGGTTCGACATTCCACAGGTTCATTACTGCGACGGTCCACTGGTCAGAAACTTAGGTTTACTTGTACGAAAGACCATAAGTTCGAATTGGGCATTATTGTGGGAAGGAAGATAATTCATGGTTCGATATTTGACAGATTCGAAATAAACCAACATATTTAACTGCCGATTTTTTTTCATGGCAATATCGAATATCTTGGAGGATTTGACCCCCAAAAAAGTCCACAATGCATATCTAGGCAGATAAAAATATTTCAGATATTGGATTAGTATTTACTGAACAAATTGACATCAAGTGCCTGGGAATATGAAAATAATGAGAAGGAGGAGGAAGAAAGGAATATAAGAGTGATATTGGATGAACCAATTCTAAACTTTAAAAATTTTCTACAAACCAAGAATCAACAACAACAAAAAAACCAGCAGCAAAAGCTAACAAGGCAGAAATAACGAATACGTTTGCAATTTTAACAAAATAATTTTGTTAGATCACATGACCAAAAGGGCCATTGTTTATCACTGCCTGTGTCATCTCCTTTGCTTGTCGTAATTTGACCTTTTCCTGGACCAATGGATTAATGGAGAACCAAAGGTGCAGGACTGTTTCTGTATAGTCAACATAGAAACGAAAACGGCCAATAACGCTTGGTTAACTTAAGCTTGAAATATTTTGTCCTTTGACATTGATGGTCAAATTGAACTCAATTTCGATCAGATCCAAACCTAATGCAAGTGTCAGTAAATAGGAACTTGGTATGAATGATTGGGGAAAATCCCCCTAAGGGTTGTTCTGTAGAAGACCTGAAATTCAATATGACGGCTCATTTAAAAACACCAATTTTCATTTGTATATGTATCCTTCATGAATCGTGTTTTTCTTCTCTTTTTTTCTTTTTTTTTCTTTCATATTTTTTAAATTCTGCTATTTGCCTACTTCTGTTTATTTTACGACAGATGCTTGCATTCATCTCTTTCAGTTTAATTTTTTTCAAAAATATCCTCAGCACAATAGACATTCGAATATCTTGTAAAGTAAAGATATTGAAACAACTCGTTCTTAATTTCCTTTTTGTCACATCTTTACAATGAATCAGTGGTGTAATGAAGTTCGTGTATTTGAAAGATTGTTCTTGTTCCCATAAACTTACTTAGAATGATCAGACAAATGTATTGCTCTCACAAGGATATATTCCTTTCTTTGAAACATTTTGTTATTAAATGTTTTTGTTACATCATTGAAAAGTGGATCAAAGTACTTACCACATATCAAACCTGTCATTCTCACATAGCCTAATGACAATTAGTGTTAATTGAAAAAATACTGGAGACGGAACAATATACAATTGATAACTGCTTTATAGTAGTTACGTACTAAAAACGTCATTCAACAATGAAAGTAAATTGTACTGGCATGTAAAACGAGATTTTAAATTTGATAATTGATATTTACCAGGCACGGGATAAAATCATTATTTCAGAGAGATAGTTCGATCTAATATTATCAGCGGGAATACCATTTCAGGGCTTTCTTCGTATTATTTTCCAAGCGTTTTCCCCGGTCATCTATTATTCATACAGAATGTTGAAAGTATAAATCATGCATAATTTTATGTCTAGGAATTTGAGTGTATCAGTGTACAAATATACATACTGATAAACACCACTGATAGGTATCAGCAACTAAAACCATGAACAAACAGTAAACGCACTTGCAGACAAAATCGTTAGGTTGGTCCAGCCCCGAAAACGTATGACAATGTTGGATATTTTTCTTAAAACACAAAACCAAATATGAAAATGTTCATAAAATTTACATGTGATACTAGACTATATATAAATAATTAATACCCTTCTGAAATATGTATTGATTGATTTCTGTGTCGTTCAATAGAAAAAAAATACCAAGGTTTTTCTACTCATTTGGGTTTGTTTTGAAAAAAAAAATAAATCGAAATACAATTATCATTTTTCAAATGGAACCTGCCTTGTCGAGAAAGCTTAATATAGAATTATTATAGAATCATTATGGAAAGGGCAATTACTCATATTTTACTGACAGTGCATATGAAATTAAGTTCTCAAGGTCTCTTAAAGAAAATTCAGTTTTTCTGTAAATGGTGTGTTTCCGTATGAGACAGTCTATATTAGACAGGGTCTTGTGACATTGTCTTAAATGGACCGGGAATCCAATTACAGTTTTTAGTAAGTGGCCATGGATCCAAATAGACAACGGTAAAACCGTATTAAAGCGTCGTTATGTACTGTAAAAACTTTACTGTATTGTAAAAGTGGTACTGATTCGCCACCCTGGGAGCAGATGAAGTATGATTTTTGAAAACAGTAATAAAAGTATCTTGGATGTAGAAATTGTATGGGTTCAGCTGAGTAATCATGACGTGCTGGGGCATCATCTTGTGCTCAAAACAGATCCTACTGATATAGCATATGTCAGTACCTCGCAGTTACACAAAGCATGAAAAAATGTGATATGACAACATATATAATTGACATCTGTTTTAAAATAATGTGGTTTATTTGCATTGCAATTAGGATATGCCACATAATAAAACGTTACCAGTATATGGTCAAGGCATAGAAATGCAAAGGTAATTAATAGTGTTCTATTGGAAAACAGAACTGTATAATGAGATATTGGTATAAATTTTCCAAATAGAATTTACCAATTTACTGTTGTTTAATTTGAACAGTAACGATTATATTACGATTCATATAAGTTTTACAGATTTATTGTTATTTAAGCATTTCTTATTTTAGTAACCGGCAATTATTTAAAACCTGTGATTTTCAATACTCTAGACTGAAAATAAGATAAAACTTCTAGTGTTCAATATTTCTTCGAATGATATAACATTTAAATTACAAATCGACATATACAGACCTATTCAATATAAGTTTTCATGTTTTGAAAATTAAATCGTATTGAACTTCCGTACCAATCAATATAAGATTCACTTGGATTAAAACTGTTTGTTCTAAAGCACGTGAACTCTGCCGTTTGGATTTCTGTTTTCTCATATGTACATTTTTGATCTTATTTTAATAGAATTTAATATAGCAATGGAAGTAATGTGGATTCACATATTTGTGATACTATGCTATGAAATTATACACGGTAAGTGATTAATATTTTTTCATCGTTTATTTCATTTATATTATTAACATTTATCTGTTTTGGTTTTCTCTGGATAAGTTTTTAAGTGCTTGTCTGCCTAAGAATCAGGCAGTCTCTATTATATACCTGATTCACTAATAGAAGATCATAGAAAATACATTTGGAACTAACCATTTATTTTTAATGTTTTACGGGCATCTATTTCAGAAACGATCACGACAATGATTTTTGCAAATTTGCTGGGTTGTTCAGGTAATTAACTCTGAAACTTTACAAAAATCACAATGCATTGTACAGCAAAATCATGAATTGTCTCCCTTTCTATGATTTCTGCAGTGCATTCTTTGTATTTTATTTCTCTGGTAACAAATCTTAAATAAAAAATAGTTATGAATTTTGTGTATAACTTTGAGTCCTGAAGACAAAACCATTTAGAAACAGGCGTGTTTTTTCTGACCCTGTTTCACTTTCTGCCTGATTTTTAGAAAGACAAGTATTTAAAAAAAAAACTGCGGGGTGACCTAAAATATTAATGCATGTACACACTTGTGCTATGCATTATCTGTAATCAATTAATTATTAGATTAAACGTTTTGTAACATTTATTCCTCTAAACCTATCCACAACGAAAGGTTCTCCACTACATTGATTCTATTTCTGTACATATAGGTAAAACTGTAATATCATAATGTGAAAATGTAAAATCTTTTATTTTTGTTCTGTACAGTGCACGTTTTGGAAATGAACTTTTGGGTAGGTACTGAAATTCAATTTCAAAATTAGAAATACTAGAATTTTTTCCTTACCAAATTGACGTTTTTTTGACATAGTTTCTTGCAAGATGGTCAACTACACATGAAACAAAATTGTCATATTTACAAAAAAGCTACTTGAACAGTATAATTCAACACGAATCTTTCTACAAAATCGTATATATATTTCTACTATTTCCTTTCTACTTGGCACATTTATTCCACTCGACTGTAATAGTAGAAGTACCGCTTATTATCCCCGTCGGCACAGTCGGGAGGGTAAGTGTACGTGTCTGTCCGTCCGTCAGTTTCTTCTGTCATACTCTTGTCCGGTTAACTACTGCAGCTATATTTTTCCATGGCTTTTCTGGAGTTTTCGGCGGAAAATTTTGATGTCGCTAGACGGCTTCCCAGCAGTCAACGTTTAGTTGAAAATACGCCACTGCAACTTTGATGTGGGAAATTGAATGACGTAGACGAAACGACTTTGGATCAACGTTGGAAAATTGTCGTTTTTACTGCAATAAAATGTCACAGTTACCGACATAATGAAAACGCCGTTAAATCGACACTGAAATAATTTCATTTCCAGAGTGATTTTTCATGATGTAGTCATGTGTTGTGATATGTGCAATTTATGGATATTATTCCTCAAGTTTTTGTGGACATTTTACCCTCGAAGTCTTTCTGTCGAGTTACTCATTGTATTGTAAGGAACCCAGCATGCTTGCTGTTGTAGGCTATACAGTTCAAGGTTGGATTGAGTAAGAAAGTCAGAGCTAGGTAAAAATATTAAATAATTGCTTTCATTTTAAAGCAAAATTAATATTTATTCTAGCTTCGAAAAAGTCATCGTAAAGTAAAAATATTTAACTTGAAAAGAAACGACCTTGTAATGAGAGATTTGTTTAAAATTAATAAAGAATTTTCAAATAATATACTGTGCTCCTCAAGATTTTGACCACATGTAGACGAATGTTAAGATCATTTCAGTCATATTCGAGTAGACTTCAATGACTTGACACGTCACTGTATGGTATAGCATGAGCTTTATAGTACATAAAATGAGCAGTTACTTACAATAGTTAGGTCATCTAATAGCAGCTGGTGATGATTTCTGGTGAACGGATGGGTCTTACTCTCTTCTTGGGTCGGAAACATTGAACTGGTTTGATTGATCGAGTTATTGTATTGATTTCTTAATTGGAAATGAGAGTATTTAAGTATGCTGCCCTCGTTATATATTTTTTTCAAAATATATCCTAAAATTGCTGTAGTTCAGCTTCAGTTGTAAAAATTTTCACAAAGATCAAAATCCATGTTTTTTCCAATTAATTCCATTTAAATCATTAAATTTTTTACTCAGTTTTATGACATAACATCGTAAATATCCGAAATTACATCTTTCTTGCAGTTAAACGGAGTTCAGTTATAAAAGAAATAAAGTAGTATCACAGTTTGACTGACTATTTCTGGACCCTGCAATCCGAGGATGTCCTTGGATAACAAAAGCGGAAAACTACGTTCTTATTCTTGTCAGTCTCCTTTGTTCATACACCATATTCCATTATCATTTTTCAGTCAAACTATTACCTTATTAACGATATTCTGAAGAAGAGCTTCGGGCACTAAACGTGTTTTACATGTATGGACATGCTGGAAACTTTATTTTCTTTAAGAATGCAAATTGAAGGCATTTTTGTTTTTTGTTTTTTTTTTCTAATTTGTTCAAACAATTAATTTTCACGTGAACTTTGAGTAAAAAATTATGTAAAGTGTGACTTATTTGTGTCTAATCCATTTGTTTTTGAGTTAAAAAAAATTTAAACTAATTCAAAATTATGTAAAACTTGTTTGTATCAAAATTGCGTTTTATATTTCGAAGCATGAAAATGCATGCGTAGATTATATTACAATGTAGTAGGATGAGGTAATTATTAAAATTGTGACATATTAGTGAGTTTCTTTGATGGTGGTGACATTAATTTCATTGCCCTCCGCCATTATTTTACTCAAACTGACCCTGGGCCTCGATACCAACCCAGGCATACTGAATCCCTATTACTACGGTAATACTCAGCACTCATACAATGATACTGCTGTTATAACTCTTCTGTGATTATTTCTGGAGATAGGCGGACTAGGAAGGTTCAATTTCAACGCTAGTGGACAATCAAATGGTGATAATCTTTACTGAGGTACCGCTTTCATAGTGTTCTTTTTTTTAGCTCATCTGATCCAATAAAAATGAGATTTTTGAATTGGGACAGGCGGAGCGATACTGTGACTTCACTGCTATTTTTGCAGATAACACTTTTATCATATAGGGCTACGCTATTTGCAATGAAATACTTTTACTGTAGCTAGCGTATAAAAAGTACTTTTATTGCACAGAGCATTTTTATTGCAGGTAAAGTTGTAACATACTACTTATGAAGTCTTGTTTCAGACGAAATCAGTGAATCGATTTGACAAGTTTGAGAGCTTCCCCATAATTTCTCATACCTGGAATTGATTTAACGTACTTTTATGTCATTACAATATGACATTAATTGTCATTTAAATAATCTTTTTGTAAATGAATATAGGAAATATAAGCAAAGTGACTTACTTTTTTGACAAATTAGATCATAGTTTTCTAGCAGTTTCTTACGCATATTGTTAATAAGGGATAACATATACTTCCATAACATGAAATATCAACAGTTAATTAAAATGCTTTCTTTAATGTGAGTGTAAATATTATAACAAAAATGGCCTTTCTTCAACCCAACATATGGTCATTCTCTAAGACTTGACACCCTTTGTTTCATCTCGTAAGATTCACTTATTGTTATGGAGTTTCGTGAATTTTTTGCTATTTGAAAATATAGACGAAATTCGGGACTTCTGATGAGTGATCCGAAGCTAAAGTGTCCATAATGGACAAATAGAAAAAATTCACGGAACACCATAATAATAAGTGACTCTTACGAGATGAAATGAAAAGGTGTCAAGTCTTAGAGAATTACCATATGTTGGGTTGAAGGAAAGCCATTTTTGTTATAGTTAATAAAGGATAACATATACTTCCATAACATGCAATGCAGACTGTTAATTAAATATTTTCTTTAATGTGAGTGTGAATATAAATAAAAACAAAATCAAATACATATCATATGTTTGTTGAATATGTAAATTAACTGAAACTGTATTTGGCTACCCAATTTCCCTCATGTTTATTAATATCCATATTTTTTGTTGTAATTTAAAATCCTAATAAGGTGTTTCGTTTCTTTTTTTAAGTTCCAGGCTGTTTCATAATTTTCCTGTCTCATACACTTCATAAGAATGCAATGAACAAACCACGGAAGAAAAAAACAAAACGAAAAAACAACATAAAGATAATTACCCTGTCATGTTGTAAATAGCTGACATTTTCAAATTCCAATGATATAAACGGTATATCAATTAAAACATTTTCCTTTTTGTTTGAAGTTAGGAAATTGAGTGCCATTTGATGTAGACAGAAATTAGTTATAATTGCTATGTTTTATGGAACGTTGCATTAAGTAATTATAGGAACCATTCATTGGAGAAATGAAAACAATGAAAAAAAGTACGAATAGAAAATCAAATTAAAAAAACGGAAATGATATACAGAAAAAATATGTACTTGGACAAGATCTCTGTCTATTTGAACTTTCGCGTCTGTTGTCAAGGATGGGACATTTTAAGATTACATCTGAATAAAAAGGAATGACTGCGGTCAATTAATCGCTCCTAAAAACCTTTATTTTAATATGGATACATATATACTTGTACTAAATGAATGTTAATACGGTTTAGCTTGGTTTGATTTCTTAACTGAGATTAAAACAACTTTACAAAATTTATCGATTTAATGTGAGCCTAATTAATTGATGTTAAGCCAAAATGACCGTTTAAGCCTAATATTAAGCACTGGTCTACCTAAGAATCAGTCAATGGTTAGCGTGTTCTCCCCGAGTGAGGAAGGTCGTGGGTTCGATCACCGGCCGGGTCAAACCAAAGACAGTAAAACTGGTATTTGCTGCTTCTCCGCCAAGCACGCAGCATTAAGGAGTTAGAGCAAAAACTGGTCTGCCCGGAGTCAGGATAATGTGTCCGAGTGGTTGACATGTCTTCCTGTCGGGACTGTTTTTTTTTTTTTTTTTTTTCAATGAGCTAGCACTATAAAAATCCAACTCAGCATATTGGTTTAATACAAAGCAGGATTCATATATCTGTATTATACTAATATGTTCTCTTCCTGAATATGGTTGAAATACTATCCGCTGGATGTTAAACATCCATCCATCCATCCATCCTAAGAATCAGGCAGAGTGATAGTAACAGCAACATATGTACAGAAAAATCCTACCAAACGTTTCAACATTATGAACTCTAACGAGAATAATAATTTCTGGGAATCTTTCTGGTAATTAACGAAATTAAATTAAATTCTTTAGATTGGACTAAATTTTAAAGAAAATATAGACCTCCAAACTCATCAATTCCTCCAGGTATTTAAAAAAAATCAGTCAGCGTTGACAATACCTAATGCTCTAATAATACAGTTAAAACAAGCGATTATGACAACTAAAAGTGATAACCAGGCACCAGAAAGGAGGGGGTCGTAAAGGCCCCATTTTTGCCCCAAAATTTATTGAAAAATAAATCATCTATTTGACCATTTCTTTTCCAATATCTAAATAGACAAGTTTTTGAACTTTTCAAAAGAGGTTAGCTTTTTCCTCAGGTTGTAAATTGTCCAGGTCATTTGAGCCTTCAAAAGGTCAAAGGTCAACAAAATTGGCCAAAAATATCAAAAATTGTACTACTTCTGGCAAATTTTAACCAAGCTAATTTTTTGTACATTTATAATTTGTACAAAGACACATTTTCTGTAAAAATAACTTTTTTGAACAGAGGTTGGATGTTGACCAAATATTTAATATAACCTTAATTTTAGGGCTAAAATCACTGATTTTGTCAATTTTACTTTTTTTTACCATGTTTTTAAGAGGGTCATCATGATCTTGACATTTGTAATTTGACCTTCGAACTAAAATGGCAATGAAAATACCATTTATTAAATATTTTAAGTGATATTAATTACTAATGATATCTGTGAAATTTTTCAAATCCAAGGGGCAAATCTGGGGCTTAATGACCCTCATCCTTTGTTTTAAATAAAGTTTAAGTGACATTGGCGTTTGATGCCAATAATTATTCCAATCCACTCTAGCTTTGGTTCGCTTTACTATATAATACTTTTCCTCTCTGATCTTTTTAGTAAATAGAATAAAATAGTTTATCGCTTGTTCGGTCTCATATTTTCAAATATATATTATTATTTATTATATTTATAGTAAAAGAAAGTCAGTTTTCAAACTAGGTGGAACCGTTTTTGCAAAACAAAACATGTCTCCCCTTCACTTTATTCTAGATTAATCCTGTCTACTTCTAAGATGGAAATAAACCTAACCTATGCAGGAAATATTTGATCCCCCTCCCCCTCTCAACAATTTCTAAGGTAAAC
>JAOXYI010160025.1:0-11495 GCA_028566495.1 Lithophaga antillarum | reverse complement strand
GGACCATAAAAAATTAGTTTGTCCAGCTAAAGATTACACTCTGGCAGACAAAATGTCCACCAAAAAATTCAGGGATTTGTTACTGTCTGGTGTGAAAGAAAATCCTAACTGAAGTATATGCCACTTTTATATGTACAGTGATTGTTGGGATTATTATAAGTTCAGTTCCATGTAATTATCACTCAGTTTAGCTAAATGGGTCGCATATAATAGTACAAATATAGAAATATTCTTCTATAATAAAAAATAGAACAGAACTGACTAACATATATTGGTCTTAAATACATTAAGGAACATTTTCACCTGCATTTCATTTCACTTGCACTTTAAGTAACTTATTATGAGGTATGTCCTTTTTCTTTATTGATAATTAGTGAATTGTTTGTTAGCATTGTCTTTAAAAAGAAAATTCTGTTTTAAAAATTAGAAATGTATTTTGAAGTGACGGTACAAAACAAACAATGCCAATCATTAAATAGCTATCAATTTCCTGTCATGAACCACTGCAAGGATTTTAAGTCTTCAGCTTTTTATTTAAATTATTAGGTTAAGATGAGTTATCTCCCTTTTTCCAACAATTTGACAGTTAAAATTCTATGGAAAAGACCAATTTTTGTGGAAAAATTGTTCATACTTTTTGAAAAAGTTGTTCCCAAGATACAAAAATCAGTAAACAATCAGTGGTAATTTTTCTGTCATGTACCATTCTAATATTTATTCATAAGTGGAATACCCTTTAATATTGTTCTGGCAGTATGGGAAATACTGCATTTAGCAAATGTTTATTTCCGAAGTAGTTACTAAAAAATTGGTTTCTACACTGAATACACTCCTAGCTTATCTGTGATGAGCTGTCAAGCAAGTGTCAACAGAGAAGCCAGGAGTGCATTTCACTAATTTTCCTGACCCATAAAAGTTCTTTCTGTCACCATAAAGCTACTCTATGTAGATAAATGTTTTGTTTTTCTGATTTAATCTGTTTCATGTCAACTACTTCATGATAAGATTTTTTGCGATGATTTTACTTGAATGTTACATAACCAGATACAGCAGTTGTCATTTGAAAATATTTTTAGCAGCAAATGGTAAATTATTACATTTTATCAGCCATGATTATCTTCAAGAGGACATCATAAATCATTAGAAATTAGTGGAAAAAGCAAAAGTTATTTACGATATCACCTGAAATTTTAATTGCTCTAAAACAATGATATCCAGTGTAACTAGGTGCTAAAGGAAAATTAATTCAAAATTTCGGCTAATCAGTAAAATACTCAGTGAATGGTAGAGTCATATTACACCTTATCTCTTTAAATTTGCTATTGATCTAGCTTGTTCAGTTCTGGCAGAAAATTTTCAACAGTCTTGAAAGTAGGCAGAGAAGAGAGGGGTTAACCTCACATGAAGATTTATTACTGATAGTGTAACATTTTTGTTGTTGGAAATATTAATTTCCAGTTAGAGAATTTTTATGTACTACTACATGAATGAAATGTTTCCATTGGGTGCTTTCTATGATTTCTGACTGTACTTAGGTTGTATGTTGTCACTGTTGGCTGTTAACAATTAAGTTTCTGTGCTTAATTTTCATTTTTATACCTCCAGTTCGAAAAAATGGGGGTATATTGTCTTAACCAAGCCGTCCATTACACTTTTTCATCAAAGATTCTCAGGAACAATATATCATAGCTTAATTTGATTGTCTGTGGCTTTATCTAGGTGGGCCATAATGTGTGTCATTTTCAGACCAACTGATTTTCAACTTCCTGTTTTACTACTACATGTATGTTGTGGATTCTGTGATACAATTGCAAATTCCTTCAAACAATTCTCAGGATCTACATACCTTAGCTTTGTAATTTTTTTCTGTGGTGTTGTCTAGGTGGGCCATATCATATCTCCCATTTTCAGACCTACATGCTTTCAATTTCATGTTTTATGACTACATGTACATTGTGATACAATTGCAACTTTCTGTCAAAGAATTCTCAGGAACAACAAACCATAGCCTCTTGATTTTTGGTCTGCGGCTTTGTCTAGATTGTCCATACTGTGTTTCCCATTTTCAGACCTACTGATTTCCAGCTACCTGTTTTACAAGTACATGTACATTGTGCACTGTATGATACAGTTGCAAACTTCTTTCAAACAATTCTCGTTCTAGCTTCTTCATATTTGTCTGTGACTTTATTATACCCCAGCATAGAAGAAGTGGGGTATACTGTTTTTACCCTTTCTGTCACACTTTTTGTCGAAGAATTCTAAGGAACTATATATTATATATTACAGCTTGGTAATCTTTTATCTGCATCTTTGTCTACTCGGGACATGCAGTGCCTCTCATTTTCAGACCTACCCAATCACATATACTATGTGAAGTGGGAGTATCTGTGCACGTCTCATACTACAGTTCTTGTTGGTGATGAACTTACTGATCATGCAGAAGGTCACAATATTTAGCTCTGTTAATGTAATTTCTGTTACAGATTACAACCACTAAAGTACAGAGTAGAAAATGGGCTGATGATAGTGAATGTAAAGAATGTATGTCATGTTCTAAGAGTTTCTCAGTAACAGTACGAAAGGTAGGTACATTTGTGATCAGACTTTCACTTAGTTGGCTAAAATTGTTTGTCTATAAATTCATACAAAACAACATTCGATACTATTATAATAGTGTGTTGAAAATTATTTTACTGCAGTACATACCAGTGCTGTGAGAGGATGAAGAAGTCTGTTTTTCGATATGAACTTTGTACCAGTTTTTCCAATGCAAATTTTCAGGAATTACGTGACTAATATTTTGATGCATGATTTTGCCAATGAAAAACTGATTCAGAAATAAGAAATAAGATCTTTTTGCACACAGCAAACCATTATTCATATATATCCCTTAACCAAGTTACATTACAATCAGAGTGGTTAGTCCTATACTTATCTGAAAACTGTAAAGAGAAATAACTGATAACATTTTTCAAATTTTAATCAAAATATAATAGCATCTTGAGTTATTTCCCTCTTCCAAAGGCATTTTGCATAGATCTTTTCTTGTCAAAAACCCTTAAAATAAGTGCAGTTCAAAGAAAAAATGCTGATAGTATTTTACTGCAGTTAGTCTCATGAATTTCAAACAAACACTTTATTGATAAGTTTTTGGTTTATCATTTCAGCACCATTGCAGGAATTGTGGACTAATATTTTGTAATGAATGTTCATCAAGGGAATCTAAACTCCCATCATCAAAGAAACCTGTTCGAGTTTGTGACAATTGTTTTTCTGAACTAAACAAGCGATGATATTTAGGATTTTTAAAATCTAAGCAATTGTGGTATTCTCAGGTTGTGCCATTACTTTTAGCAATTGCATATTTTAGTAGGTTTACATTTTACAGATCTGCATTTAAATATACTTTGACAGAATACCATTAAACAAATGATGGAAGAAAATATCCTAAAGAAATTTGTAATAATCAAAGTTTATCTGTGATATTTAAAATGTTACTGCCTTTTCACTATATAGGAGTTTTATATATTATGTTTTAGTGGATGGAAGTAGAAAATGTAGAAGATACAATATTGGATTGAACTGAATTCTGCTTGAAAAGTTTTAGGCTTTTCTTGAGTCTTACATATATTAGTAACATATGTAAAATGCCATTCTACTGTGAAAAACTGCTCAAGTATTTCACCAGTAATTTTGGCTAAATTTCATCTTACCATAATTTATTTTGCAAACTAAGCTGATAGTCCATGGAACAGAAGTAAGATCACATTTACTGAAAATGCAGTAACATTATTTGGTGCTTTAAATCCTGTGCATTTTATCAAAACATTATGTGGAATTTTAGATCATGTAGACTTTTATATCATGGATTTTTTACTTAGGATACAGAAGCTGTCATCGTACATGTCAGGCAGAACTTGTTCAAGGCACCATTACTGTAGAAGTTTTATCATGTTATGTAACTTTTTATTGTTCTTTTAACAGCATCACTGTCGACAGTGTGGCAATATTTTTTGTAATGACTGTTCTTCTAAAGAGGCACTATTACCAAACTCAAAGAAACCCCAGAGAGTCTGTGAACATTGTTTTAAGGAATTGTCAAAGAAAAAATAACATGTAAGGACAAATTCATTTTCCCAGATTTAGTCCATGTCCAAATGCAGAATTTTTGCTTCCTTTTCGCTTTGACACATATGCATGGCAAATTTTTAGTCACTTAATATATTTGGTTGCATAATGCTAATGTAAATTTTAGTTACAAAGGTGGTTTTAAACTTTTAAATATAGTTTTTAATTCTTTTTTCTGATTTTTTAAGAAGTATAAATGCTTCAATCAAGATGTGCTGAACTGTACAGAATTGTCCAGTTGATTTCACAGCAGACAAAAATGTCTACATAATTTTTTTTTTTCAATTTTATATGCCAAAGGTTTATTTTCTATACAAATTACTGTTGTAAGAAAAATAGTGTTATAGATCATGTTTGTATTGATACATGTAATCACACAGCAACCTCAACAGCCAACATATATGAATCACAGTCTGCTGTTACACCCTAGTCTTGCAACTACATGCACAACATTTGAATGAAAAAAATATCATATATACATCATATATATAATGCAACTTTCTATTTATTTATAGAATAATTTTATCATCCAGATTCTTGCCAGTGGTTGTATATATTGTTCTGAAAATGTTATATACCTATCTGAAAATATATGGGTAAAAATTCTCATAATTGTAATTGAATTCAGTATTTTCTCACTAAAACCATCGATGTGCTTTTGATATCTCCATACTATCACCTATGAAACTTTTGATGTTTATAGATTTAATGTTTTCTGATTGTTGCTAATGTGTTACAGATGCACTGTTATCAAAATTTTAATGTAAGTACCAGAAATATCCAGGCTAACAAGTTGAACACTTTATCTCAGATATATAACATGTACAGTCATTTGCACTTCTGCATCCAGGTTTGTTTACATGTATAGACATGTGTGAGATGGTTTACCAGGAACTTGACAAAGATTGATTTTCTTAGGATGATTTTGACAAAAACCATTAATAACTTGCCTTCATTGATTCTAGGAGAAATGTGTGCAATCATCATATGATGGTCTTTCTAACTGTATTGACATATGAATAGGAAAAATGCTTAGCTTTGGAGTGTAAACATTCTTTGCATCTTAGTAGATATTTACTTTGGAATTTTTAGTTCAGAAGTAGAGGGAGAACCATTAGACTAACTTGGATGTCTACACAAGTATTCTCATGCACATGTCCATAGTTACAGCTATTTCTCAAACACTGATATATAGTAATGTTACTTCACATGCAGGAATTTTAAATGAAAATACAGGTTTCCTCCAAAAGTAGTGTTGTACATCTTCCAGAAATGGATTCTTAATTATTTTATGTCATACATAGAAACTATAGGAATATATGAGCTTTTGGCTCTAATGGCACTGTTTGATGCGTACTGGTATGTCCTAGCACTCTGTTGGTCAGGCATTTCATCAGATTTGGTATGACAAAACTTCATGTCATGTTAACATCTTCTGTCAAACTTCTTAACGTATTTGAACCAAATTTAGTAGGAATTTTTCTGGGATATTTTTTTCAAAATTATGTCCAATGATCCTTAATGCCATCCAAGGTGGTCACTATTATCAAAACAAGAAAAATACTTAAAATAGCAAAAACTTCTTTAAGGTCAAGTAGCAGTAATGAACAGTATCCTACAAACCCCTATAATTTTGCATGTGGTACAATTTCCTGTCCTCTGTTAGGATAAGCAAAGAAAAATATGAATATCCAGGATTGTTTTTTTGTTATAGGGATTCAAAAAATTGTAACTTTTCAGGCATTTTACAAAAGATTTATAGGGAAAATATTTTTCCTTGTCTATAAAACTTGATTACCGGTATGCTCTAAAAACCCATTGAATTTCATCCTACATATTTTCCAAAAAGTAATGTTAAAGTAGAGACTTTGACCTTTAAGAAAATATAAAGCTACCCAGGTTAATTGTTTAGCAATAGCTCTTTGAATAATAAAATTACTTTCAGATTGTATAAAAATGATTCAAAAGTCCGCCAAAGAGAAAGCGGCGTCATAGAAATGACGACGTCAATAATACAAAGGGAAGTCATTCTTATGTCATTTTGTTGCAATCCACCAGATGGCATTCAATTACTACTACTTGACCTGTAGGTACTTTTGACTTGGTTTTGGTATCTTTGGGTATTCCTACAAAATATATAAATTTGCCAGGTTGATATTTCTGTTTTGCCTGTAATCTAAGTCATTGGTATAACCATTTTTGTCAACTTTTTGTTATTAGCTCCATATCTCAGTAACCACACATTATAGTGCAACAATATTTGGACCACAATTCATAAGAGGATATACATGTCATTTGACCTTGACCTCATTAATTTTCATTAAGTTTGTGATTAGCTCTATTTCTCAATAGCTACACATCACATACACATATTCATCAAGGGATATACCTATCAACTTGAAACATCAGATAGCACTCTGACACAATGCCAGATCTTGACCTCATTTTTATGGTCTGCTGACTGCTCAAATTTGCATAAAGTTTTCATTACTCCATTTTCAGTAACCACATAATAGAACAACCATAACTGTTCCACACATTTATCAGGGAATACAGATGTCAGCATGACATATGTCACTTGACCCTGATGTCATTTTTGGTTCCACTGTCTGTTAAATTTACATGAACTTTTTGTGATTAGCTCCATATATCAGTAACCACATATTTGGACAACACATTCATCAACGTATGTACATATCAACCTTAAAAGTCAGCTGACCTTATTTTCTCACCTAACTGACTCTGAATAAATGTACATGAAGTTTTTGCGAGTAACTCCGTTTCTCAGTAACCACATATCACACAGCAACAATACTAAGTCTACATATTCATCAGGGGATATAGGTATTAACTTGAAATGTCACCAAATCTTGACCTCTTTTTTGCAGTCTTCTGACTGTCAAATTTAGGTCAAATTTACATGATTAGTTCCATTTCTCAGTAACCACACATGGAGCAACTATAATTGGTTCACATATTCATCAGGGAATATACATGTCAGCATGATGTGTAACTTGACCTTGAAGTTAAACCAAAACTGTTCACGACTGATCATTGGATGGTCCTCTACCAAATTTGGAATTTTCGTGCAGATCCCAAGTCCAAGATGTTCAACAGTTTAACATAGTACCCTATGGCATGAACATTCAAAGATCTTTTGAGAAACTACAAAGACAATTAAACCAAAACTGTTCATGAGTGATCACTGTATTGGCATTAACAAAGTCTTTGTGTTTTTATGCTGAATCGGAAGAAAACATGGCCGCCACTGTGGGACATAGTTTAACATAGGAGCACTTTTGTAAAATTTTTCAGTTTTAGCTTATGAGTCAGAATTAGGTGAGTAATAAAGGCTCAGGTGAGCCTCTAGTTAAACATGTATTTTGTTTTCATGAAAAATTTTCCATTTTGCCAATTTTCACCGAGTATGTAAATTTAGCATATTTTCACTAAAATCCACTTAAACATCAAGTCTTATGAAGCTACTCCACCGACCTGAATCAAAGTTTGGTGGAATGGTTCTTGGGTGGTCCCCTATTAGAACTGTGTCCGATGACCCTGCCTCACATCCAAGCTGCAGGTCATTAGTAAAAATACAAAATATTGAAATTTTTTTTTAGAAACATAGAGTTAAATCAAATACAAACCTGAAGCTGCCAGGAAACCAGGTGAGCCTGTAGTTGTGATTAGCTCAATATCTCAGTAATCATACGTCATAGGTCAACCATATTTGGACATTATATTCATCAGTGGATGTACATGTCAAACTGATGTGTCACTTGATCTTAACCTCATTTTCACAGTACTCTGACTATAAATTTCATGGCAAGTTTTCATGATTTGCTTCCTTTCTCAGTAACCACACATGAAACAACCATGTATGGTTTATACACTCATCAGAGAATGTACATGTCAGCATGACAGATAAATATGACCTTTGCATTAGCCTACAATCCATGGTCGCATTTCAGTTTGGCTGAATAGAAGGTGAGACATATTTGTGTGTCCATCTTTGTTGCAAAAAGGCTTTTAAATTAAAATCTTAACCTCTAAAACTGTTTGGCTATTCTGAACCAAACTTTAGGAAATGATCCTGACTTGGTTGCATTTCAAAATTATTTACAACCCTTCCAACTGTCCAAAATGGCCACTGTTGCAAAACACAAAGTAAGTACTTCAAATCACCAAATTATCCTTATTTTAAGACAGAATAAATGTATGAATTGCCAGTTTTGCCATTATACAAGACAAGAATGCAAGTACCTAGTTGCTAGACAAACTGTACAACCAGAAAACAACTCAACACAGAAAATTCAATTAAAAATATAGTAAACATGAACAATATGACTTTCCACAAAACATAGAGTGACATCAGAGAATATATATCCTGATTTATAAATTAATAATTACCATTATTTTTTTCCCATATTGTATGTATAGGAAAGTAAATCAATTTGAAATGTTGGAAAATCAAATCCTCTTTGAAGCCTGTGGGCAAATTTGACCAAATCATGAGAGGAATGTTCATATTGTCCCATTCCTAAATACGGCACACAAATGGTCACAAAACTCCAACGAATGTGCTGTTTTATAACCAGGTGAGTGTTACAGGCTCAGTGAGCATCAGTTTTTCTTTTTAAATTTTCATAATTCATATATGTACCTAAGGTAAACTGTAAAGATAAGAAACAAGTTATCTGCAAATCAGCTGTTTTCCTTTCTTGGTTTCTAACATGTATCACATTTGAATATTTTTACTATCTAATACTTCTGTCATGTACAAAGACTGGTATCATTTACTTCTATCAGAAACAAGTTTCTTATTTTATTTTTACTAAAACATTACTAAGTTAACAAATTAAAACTATACTTTGTGGCCTATAGTACGTACTTGTCTTTTAATTATACTATTTATTTTTCTGTATACAATGTACATGCTATCTGATAATTCTTTGTTTTGCCTTCCTGCAGCCATTGGATGAAGAAATGTACAACATTGATGATATTTACAACAGTTTAACTGTGATAATGACAAAATGTTACTGGAATATCATGTATTCAGGGCTTTTGTGTGCTTTATGTAGAAAATGTTCTAGCTATGAATTAGTTGTACATGTAAGCAAACAAACAAAGCACAAAGAACTTTTCTGGAATATTTTGAATTCTTAATCATTTGCTAAGAATGTTTATCGCTTTTATGGTAAAAGGTTGATTTTTATCACAGCAAACAATTGTAAATATATGAATGATAATGAAAGCAGACCAGAAACTTGTTGATGCACTTTTCTACAATAGCTGAAATGTTGTCATTATTTGAAATGATACTCCAGCAATCAGAATTACAAGAGTTAAGATGGGGCTCACTGTCCAATCTCATGAAGGTATTGGTCATACTTACCTGTACCGGTGCTAACCTCTCACCCTTTAGGTTGTGAGTTAACATGATATCTTTTTTTTTCTATCGTGCATTTACCAGCTACTTACTAAAGGTGAATGGTTCTCTTTGGCTACTGTTTCCTCATTAATATCACTTCAATATAGCTGTATACAACTGCTGAAAGTTACCATCCAAAATTTTGATAAATAATCCAGTTAGTTTAGAGCAGTATTACATTTAAAGTTTGTTACTTCATTATTGTATCACCTGCAGAGCAGGATGACATGTAGTCATCATTTTGTTCATAGTCTTTTTTTTTTTTGGTCATCACACTTTTGCCTTAACAACAGCTCCTACTAAATCATTTAAAGGATTTCAACAAACTTTCTAGAGTTCTTAGCAACATGCTGGAGATATGCACCTGATATTTTGTTTTATCTGGTTAAATCTTATGAACTTTTACTCTTTTTTATCTTTGTCATATAAAAGAGAGTGCCTGTTATCTGCAAGTCCTCCTAACAACAAAATGGAATTCAGCCAAACTTGTAGGAACTCATTATTACATATTTGAGATGTGCACCTCCCATCTGGTTTTCATCCAGTTTCATTTTTTATGACTAAGAACTTTTTTTTTTACTCAATCATAGGAGGCAAAGGGGATTGGGGCTTATGTTTAACTCCTCCTAAACCGCTCAATGGATTTCCATCAGACTTTCTGGAAATTTTTATTATATGTTGAAGATGTGCACCTCCTATTTTATTTTTTATCTTGTTTTTTTGCAGTTCCATTTTGACTATGTCAAATTCAACAAAAGTGTGTGTGTGTGGTAATGTATAACTCCTCCTAAATCATGCACTGGATTTCAAGCAAGCTTCCAGGAGCTCTTATATGCATATTAGAGACATGCTCCTTAATTTTGTTTTTATCCAGTTCTATTTCTGTATGACTTGTGCTCTATTTCGGACTTTGTTATGTCATGTGACAGAGGGACAGATGACACACGAGCTCCAAGGAACACTCATTAGTTTAGCTTAATCTTTTTTATTGTACAAGGTGAAATGTATTTTTGTGCTGCTGTGTAACAGTTTTAATGTTATTCAAGAATTTTATAGTAAGTAAAACAAGTTACAATGGATAAATGCTTTAAATGCAATGCTATGTAAAGGTGAGAAAGTTTGTATGCTTTTATTTTGTTATAAAGTACACAAATTTGTTATGTTTAATTATTTTATTATACATATATTTTATGTGTTTTACATGCTACTGATGAAATAAAGTTATACATTCCATGATGGTTGTTTTTCTTTGCTTCACAGTATTTTTCAATAGCATCACTTCTTCATATTTTCTAATGTTTAAACAATACAATCTGAGCTGCCTTTAGAACAAAATAAAATGGTCAGAACAATATATGAACATTCTGTCAATATAAGCAAACAGATTATTGACTGCTTTTCCTTTGAAGTCTTTTACAAGGGTCAGTTATTCTGAAAAATAAGACTTCCTCCACTGAACCTTTGAAAACCCGAGTTATGTTACATCATTTAGTTTAGGTCAATGATCAACACTCTCTTCAGATGTAGACCGGTTCATAAAATATTTCTCCACACTTAAGAACATCACAAGATTATTATTGTCTATCAATAACTACCATACCCCTTTAAGTATACCTATTGTACTACCAATTTGATAATTTTGCAAAACCAACAGAGGTCTTCAAATTGACAAATTGGTTTAGGTATAGCAAGAGAAATCAAAATCAGTACTTACAACTGCAATTTCATCTGTATTATTTTGTCTTCAAACTCTGATAATAATGTTCTTACAAGAAATCGTATAAAAAAGTATTTAAAACCTGTAAATACTTCCGAATATTCTAACTTTTGCAAAAACATTTAAATTTCACCCGGGTTATCTTTGCAACAACAAGAAAAACATTTTTATATATTTATTTGGATACTGAAATACAATATTATGGAAAGAAAA
>JAOXYI010159915.1:0-11496 GCA_028566495.1 Lithophaga antillarum | reverse complement strand
TTATTAGTATTGATTAACTTGTTCTCGTCCTGAATATAGCTGAAATATTGCTCGCTGGACTTTAAACAACAATCAATCATTGTATACAGAAGGAGGCATAAGCCCCTAGAATCCAATATTCAGAATCTGAAGAGTTAAACCGACTTTCAAATTAAAGATTTGAATAAATGGATGTAAAGTTAGACAGGCCCAACTTTAACATATGCTTCAATGAGACAACTAAAAACTCATTTTCTCCAACCGTCAGAGGAAAAAGGATATAGAACAAGAAGCTAACCAAAACACATAAACTATATTATCCATACCAGACAAGGCCATTACCAACAAAGGATCAAACATAAGCACAAACACAGACACAAGACTGAAAACTAAAGCTAAGACAATGCGAACTCCCATAAAAACCGCGAGTGACATCAAGTGCTCCGGAATGGTAAGCGTGTCCTAAAACTAAGACAATACGAACTCCCATAAAAACCGCGAGTAACATCAAGTGCTCCGGAATGGTAAGCGTGTCCTGCTGCACGTGTGGCAGCTCCAGTGTACAAAAGCCAGTAACAGGTAAATCATGACATGGTCTTCAGTTACGACTTTCTTTTTTGTGTGTGTGTGTGTGTGCATTAAATTCAGTACGATTTTGCATGGAACATATACATCAGATGAAGAAGTAAAACTCATATAATCCACAGAACCTAATTTACCGTGATCCGAAGTTTAGTATTGTCTACAAACCGATTTTCTCATCTTCAAAACAATGAATGCAAATTGTATGAAATGCCATTGTAGCATTGAGATTAAATTTTATTCATTTAAGATCTGTGGATTTTAAATATGTTTCAAATGGGAAAAAAACATGACAATATATTTATTTAAGTAAATCTAGAAACTTTCATCAAATCTTAAACTAATTCAAAATCAAGTGAGTGGTATAAGTCTTCGTGATGGTTAATTTATACATTAAATCGTTACATGATGTGAATGGATCAAACATAATGCAGTAAGGTAATGCAAAACAAAATTCATTGTCTTTGAACAGGTTTTCTTTATTACTTATCACGATATTTTTTACAGTGGGACCTGCAACAGAAAGTTGATAGGGCAAAAAAATCAATAGGTGAAGCTCGATACAACAGTTTACCACCGAAGGTCAAGACTGCTTTAATTAATGCATTTTACAGAGGAGACATAGGAAGTAAAACTATAAAGCTGATAAAGGATGCTGATACCCCTCAAAAATGGTGTGCAGTAAGCACGGAGTACTTAAATCATCAGGAGTACAAGCGGAAAAATGTTAATACAGAGAATGGAATTGTTCCAAGAATGAACTGGAATGCAATGCAATTTGACTGCATGATTAAATGCCCAAATTCGGCACCTAACCCTAATGAAAATTCAGTTAAATTGGTATGTCTTTCCTTTCTCTTCTACCTGATGAATAAGATTATAATGAATTCCAAACCATATATATTTTACATCAATTAAACTGAAGACAGAAGAATATTTTACTACTGGTCAAATCCTTTAAATAAATCTTTTTAATTCAGTTTATTTTTTAACCATCAAACATGCTCCTAAACATTCATAGTTTTAATTTAAATTGTAATGACTTCGATTATGCAATAATTAGGGAAAGGTAAGGCTTCCATAATCGCCTACCAGATCATATTCTTACGAAAACTTCTTTAGTTTTAACGGCAAATTGACATATCGGTAATATCCTAAGCTTAATCAAAGTTATTTGATGCGTTTTAAAATCGATTGAATCCACATAATATGTATTAGAAATTACAATAAAGAGGAGTAATTCGATTTTACAAAAAATTGGTAGTGGTGCAGGTTTGTCGAAAAGTTAAAAAAGAAAAAAAAAACAACAAGTATACAGAACCTGATAATCGTTTCTTTAGTGAGTTTTAAGGGTTGTTTATACTTAAATAGTATATTTAAAACGTGTTTTTATCTCTAAAGGAAGTATTTGCATTTTGTTTACGGACATCTTGGACACATAATCCGATAGCAACCTGGCTGAGGTCTATAATGGATAATCTGTGATTGGTATTTTGACATGAAAATTATCTTTGGACAAGAGTGGATGAATCTTGTCTGGTCTCTAGTCTATAATTTTTGTCAGAATTTAACTTTAAGATGGACATAAAGCTCAAGTTTTCGATTCGGATTTTCATTATATATTTTGTCCTCATATCCCTATGTCCAAACTAATATACCACTTTACGTAAAACTTCATATATAAACCGATGAAAGTGCACAGAAATGAATGTTAGATCGCCGTGATCTGACTGGCAATAATTTTACAATATAATGTACATTATTCTCAAAGAAATTTCTTATTAATTTATCAACTAAAGATAATGTTTGTCAAACAAAGGATTTTTAAAACGATCGATCACGAACGCAAAACCCTAAAAATGTTTGAAGATAATTTCACATTGGATGAATTATTGACATCAGCTCTGGAAAAAATGATATTTATTCATGTAATTAATAAGTATTTGAGGTTATTGAAATGATTCTCAGTACAAATTTGAATTTGAATAAAGGGTTTACAATATTAAACTTTTTGTGAACTTCTTTTATGTTTCTGGAGATTTTCTAAATTCAATGTACAAGTAAAAAGTTCACGAAACGTATGTCTGTACATATATAAAAAGTAGTATACCACATATATACATGTAGGTAATCATGTTTCATATATATTATGCAGAAATTCACATTTTAACATCTCTTGATTAGTAAGTGATAATGACATTAATTTTCATGTTTTTATTTATTGTCATAATGTCTAGAAAAAATTTGTAAGATTTTCTAGTTGAAGTAGAAACAGAACACGATTTAGTCTTTTCCAGCATAGATCTGTTCAGAACTGATGTTAAACCACGAGCTCACATTGCCTCATTACGTAGACAGCAAAAAAGTTAAATTTTAAAAGATGAGAATACGGTACCCCCCAAAAAAGGTGCTCTCTTTTCACTGTTTCTTATGTTTTGATCGATTTGTATATATTTTTTTTCCATTTAAGGTACTGTATTTCGTGCTATATTGAATATGATTTATGGATAATTTTCATTTTTCTACATATGTAAATGCTTTAGGCCTATTTTAAATGTGATTTGTAATATAATTTATTATATTCGTGTCCTAGCTTTTTTATATGCGATATTTGTATAAGCTATTTTTTTTCTGAATATTATAAAATATCTTTCTTTCCGCATAATATATTGTATAATTTATTGTTATGTACGTTTATTGCAAATGTCTGTTTCTTGCTCTTTATTTTCATATACCCTTTTTATATGCTATATATGATTTCTCTTTTCCATGATTAATGCATTTCGCTAATGTTACCAATTTGGCTTTGATATTAAAATGTACATACACATTGTATTGGTTTAGTATATATTACTTAAAGCAGGGAACAAATCTTTTACGTCTGATCATTGTCTTTAGCCCTTCAAGTTAAAAATTCTGTAGATATTGGTATCTAACAAGATTCGAACCCCTTCTTATTGCTGTTTTACATTTACGTACATAGTGTTTTAATAAAAATAACACTTATTTGCAGTATTTCCCTGTTACTAGTCAAGTAAATTTAAATTAGATATTTTTTACTGTGGATAAATGACTGGAATAAATTATGTCATATCTGCTAATATGGTAATATTATCTGGTGATATATTTGGCCGACAACATATAACTCTTATCATATATTTCCAAGCGAGAAAATTTGACCCTTTCGGACCGCACACCCGTATTACCCTAACAAGTGGAATGGAAACGGAGGTAAAGATTAAAGCAGAAACCCGTGGTGTTAAAACGATTTTTTTCTCGGTGAGATTTCACAAGAAGTCGGATACACAGTATCTGAACTCATGATTGATCGTAATAGGGTAACGTATATTTTTACAAGAACTTCAAAATTTGAAAATGAAAACCTAAAAATATTATTTTGGAATCACCTGAAAATCGAGTATATTGATTGTACTTAAATTCATAAATTAAGACATTCTGGATCATTTTTTATGATTATTTAAAAATCGACATTTGAAAATTCAATTATAAACGAAGGGCTGTTTTTAATTTTGCTAAAAACTTCAAAATTTGAAAACATAAAAATATGATTTCAAAATCATCTTAAAGTTGAAAAGCTGTTCTATTGCATTTACTTAAATTTATGAATTAAAGCCTTCTGGGTCATATTCTTTGATTATTTAAAAATTAAAAGAAAATGTAATGACTGCTCTGACTTTTTCTAAAAACTTTAAAAGTTCCAAACATAGGCATAACCCAAATCTATTGCTTGCACATAATTTCAAGAATGGAAACAATCTTATACTAACAGGAAATCAGGGAATTATAAACAAGGGGAATGGAAACGCAGCGAATGTCAGTCTCGGGTTATGTATTCCTTTACCCGACATCCCGAAGTAATTTGTATAGACTTAGCACAATATTCGATATAAATTTTTGAAATTTCAATTTAAAAAGTTAATGTAGCAAATCATACAAAAAGAATTCAGTTAAAAATCAGTGCAAGCAATCGGATGGAATATAGGCTTTAAATTAAAAAACATTACGTTTTCGTAATAAATCGTGTTAATGTTATTGTTAAAGTTAGCGGGGCGCAACTACACGTTTTAATCAGAAATTTTGTTTTACTCTCAGATAAAATTATCAACATATATATGAAAAGGGGGGGTATAGAAAATACACGAATAAGTTACAAAAATATGAGAAATATATGAATTGGGTATATTAATAGGTAGGGATTTTCAGACGTAAATACATGACTACGGAGGCCTATTGAAATGGTGACCACTGACCTGTACCATTGATGACGGCATTAACACTTAACTGTAATTTTTGTGCTGTTTTGGAATCGCCGAACATCAATATGATGATCAGCTTCAAGTAAAAGTAGTGAAAAGTCCTTCATCTAATATTACGGTGAGCGTAAACAATAGAAAGACATCAAATAAAGAGTTTCCTTTTGTCAAACATTTTTTAAACACTGAAATAATATTTTAATGTTCCCTTGTTTTGAAAATATTAAACGTATTATATTCATATTTGTGACAGTAAATTTCTTTGCATCCACTCTGGTTTGTTATGCATCGCGTCAATACTGGCTGCTTCAAGACTTGCAGTGATATGATTTATGCAGCTGATACAAAGACAAGGTCGGATTTATGCCCAGAGCGCCAGGCGTGTGCTCCTCCAGTCCTTTGGAGTAAAAATGTTTTTGCATGCAAGGGAAATGGAGATTTATATGGACCTCACCCTGTGGACAGGAATATCAACCTCCTCCCCTTTTTTAGTCTCACTTTTAAAATCAGAAGGTGTGTGAAACATATTGGACCGGTGTTCTAGAGCTACTTTTTTCCCTAGCCATCTTTCCCACCGGAAAAATGACTATATAGTCACTTTTCCCACCGGAAGGTAAGGGAAGAAAAAAATTTATATAGCAGACTTTCCCCATTCTAAGTTACATTTGCTGACATAGTGATTTTCCCCCACAACCAATTCTCAGCCGAGGCTATACTACAGTCTTATTGTGAAAAATGTGTTTACAAATTAAGAAATTAAGTATACAAATATAGATAAATGAAAGATGACCGTTCGACAACTGATAAAATTTGTATACTGAAATTATTATTAAGGACATTTTTCTCAAAATAAACAACCGAGATCTTGCCAATGATATTTAGAGGTAATTTTATGGGACCTTTGTAACATTACTGAAAAATTCGAAATGTACATGCACATACATGAAAAAAAGATGGGAAGAGGAAGATGTTATTTTTAACAAGTAAGTGAGATAGTTAAATACTACAGTATAAGTAAGTAAATTCACGCACATGCATTCAATAAAGGTAGCTATGCACCGTAAATCAAAATTCAATAGATTTTCTTCAAATTTGGCGTAAAGATACGCCTTTTCTATTTTGCACTGGTAATTTAAATTTTAAAATTTTACTGGTTTTCGAGATGTTTGAAAATTAAAAAAAAACATCATATGCACACAGTTCTAATTAACTATAATAATATAATAGAAATTGCATCTAAATTCCTCATTTTGGTAGAAAAAAAATGAACCCTCAGATAGACCAAGAAATTCATTAGAACCTGAGAATAGGTTACGCAAAAAAAGAAAGAAAATGACGGTTTCTACACTTTTTAAAATTATTTTGCAGTATTTAAATCAAGGTTTTGTAAGCTTTTATTTATATCCTATTCAAAATCTGAAAAATATTACCCCTGCATGATCGAAGTTTAATAAATATTGCAAATTATCATATTTAGTAATTTCAATTTAAACGACTTTTAAAAAATATATTACAAAAAAATAACATAAAATATAACATTGACACAAGATGATAGACAGTTTTTATAATATACAGCATCCATTAGTTTATTAACAATGTTTTGAATACTTTTTTGCAGGGGTAAACTCTACTATGGCTTTTGAAAAGGGGGAAAACTACTATATAGCCAATTTTTCCAGTGGGAAACATGACTATGTAGCCATTTTTCCAGGAGGAAAAATGACTATATTGGTTATTTTTCCGGGGAAAATAGGGCTTTGGAGGAAAAATGGCACTACAACACCGGCCTCACCTACACATCTCCGTTTGTGTAATCCTGTATCCGTCTCTCAAAGAGATATATAAGCCCAGTTCGTATATGGTACATCTTTAATTGGGGGTTTTATCACTGTATTGGGGTTAATATTCTCTCTCACCCCTTTTTTTCCTTTTTGGTCACCAATTTTCATAAAGATCGATATCTGGACAAATAAACGTTCCTAACTCAATGTAAAATAGCTCGTTAAATAGTAATTTTGCTCGGCTTGGCGTAAATAATAAAGAAAAAAGATGGATCTGATATTTTACATCTGACATTAATTTTGGTATTTCTACAGTTAATCTAACTACCACTTCGAGGGAGTCTTTGCTGATGTTATAGCTTGCCAGGCGGCGGACTTCGTTTGGCATGAAATACCGAAATACGCTGATTTTAATATTTTTCTATAAAAATTATTCGAACCATTAAGTCTCGTTAAGGCGTAGTTCTTTCTTGGTCATATGGCATTATTGGTTTTGAGTTTAATATTCTGTTTTAACGTTACTAATTTGCGTAAGTTCAAGATTTTTACAATTTATATTCAGCGTTCCTAGCATATTGTGATGTCATATGTAGTCATAACATTCTGATGTTGTTTCGGCTTAGCATAGTTAATAGGGGTCATTTATTATGTAAAAGTACAGATATTTCTCTTTTAAACATATCCCATAATGAATTCGGGTTTTCGACATTTAGAACCCTTAGGGGTCATCCATTATTTTCAACCATTTTCAAAGTGCAAAGCGCACTCTTTTTCAAAACACCCTCCCCCTCCAAAAAGTGTATATCATTCACAACAAGATTTTTGTCAAAACATTACTGCGAGATGTCAAGCTACCCTGCAAATCAACCCATGATGCCTTCGGAAGAATTACACAAGACAGTGATAGGGATAATTAAAGATAACTGTAAAGGAAACGTATGTATGTATGTATGTATGTATGCAGATCCTTCCTCTATCAGCAAAAGCCTAAAAAATGAGTAAAAGCGGAGGAATGGGTATTCCTATCTAGGCCGATTACTGTAGTATTAGCTACAGTCGGAACTTCAAAAGCTCTTAAGCATCCAGTCTAAAAGTTTACAAAGAGAACTTTAGCAATTAACCAAACGCTAGCAAGTAGGACAATACTTTTAGGATGTAAATTGGATGCAGAAATATGCGCTCCTATATACACTAGGAGAAAAACAGCAAAAAGGGGAGAGAGTATTGTACAAGGGAAATAAAGTAAAAACCAAGCCAGTGAAAGTATTAGCAATCCCAAAAGCGTGTAGTAAGCACACTAAATGGGCTAAAATGCCACAATGGCAAGCCGAACATATTATTAAAGTACAAATGGGAGAAAACCAACAAAGACATTAAAGCTATCCTGTTGGGTACATCCTCATACTTTACTTGTATTAAGGTATGGGAAAGCCGGAAGCTTTTTAATAAAGGCATCGTACCACCAGTGGAACAGACAAAATTCATAGACATGTCAACGAAGTCTGGAAACTTCACATATAAGCAATATAGGAGTTTACTAGTGGTCCTATTACTTCCAGCATGGCGACGAATAAATTTTGTATTTACAAAACACATACGTGGAGTCAAAACGTCAAACGGTACTATACTGATCAACGATGGTCCCAAAAAACTGAATTATCTTCATCCTTGGTGTCAAAACGTCAAACGGTACTGTATTGATCAACGATGGCCAGAAAAAAACTGAATTTTCTTCATTTTTACCTTCATTCGCTTTGTCGCGACTCGCCAAGCGCTACGCTTACAAGGTCAACCGCTACAACTAGGCGTGGCAGAAACTTAAAGGAGTGAAGGGATACATCAAAATGTACGAAATTGAAGAAAGACATGGTGGACAAATACCTCATTCGAAGACTATAAGAACTGCATCCTTCACAGGAAGAGGATTTGGAGAGACCAACGAAACATAGTTAGCTGCTGAAACATCCTCTTCACGAAACAAGTCAGGAAAATGGCCTTGTCATCCACAGACGACGCAAGTCCTGGGGAATTGGACATTTAAAGAAAAATTATTGTTTTGAGTGACATCTTTTAACGATGTAATGACAGTGTTTTAATTTTTGTGAAAAGACTTGACATGTAATTTACAGGAAGAACACCAAGTAAATGGATTCTTCTTCATGCAGTTCGAATAGATATGGTTTTATCCTCTAGGCACTAGTGAAAGAATCACAGCACATTCCATGCCATGACAACCAATTATTCTCGAGTTTTAGTTAGATGTGTTAAAACAAGAATGATAAAAAATGATAATCTTTTGGAAGAAGAAAAAACTGTGACCTGTTAAATAATCAGTGAAAAAGAACAAAAATTTACGTTAAAATATACGAAAAGGTCTTTCATTTCAAAGTATTCTCCAACTCCAATCCGAGAGGTTTGAAAATCCCGAATTTCAGAATGATGTTCATGCACAGTATTACGAATCCGGTGACACACACACACAAAAAAATCTCCGCGGATACAGATACGTTTAAAATAGGGATTTTCAGAAAGCGTGCGGTAAAAATGTTGATTTTGAAACCCCCTCCACCCGAACATGCGCTTTGCACACTTTTGATAATGGTCAAAAATAATGGACGACCCCTTAACTTAATATTCTTAGGCAGGATTACGGCTGAAAGTGAACAACTTACGCAGCAGATTTTGATTTATGGTAATCAAGACTCTGAGTTCATGCATTATTCATTTAGTAATATAATAGATTTTGTATTGGTATCTTTGTTTTATTTATGGAGTTTATTTTCTGATTCGCTTTAACAGTACAAAAGGCCAATGTCAACTATAATGTCATTTTGTTTTTAACAGTGCATTCTGTGGGATTTCAAACCGTGAGATCTGAATAGTCTTGTGTTGTGCAGTATTTCCGATAAAAACTAGCAGTGTTTAACGTTTTCATTTTCTAATATTTTTTTTTTAAACTGAAGAAAACTGATCACTGAAAAGCTTGATGCAGATGCTATTAATATCAAATGTTTTCTGGACATTTGGAAGAGGTATGTAGGTTGGAAATATAGCGGTATAATGACGACTGGATACAATGAAGAAACTCTACAGAACTACATCTAAATCTGCTACCTTTACTGTCAATGATATCACTTTCAAATGACAGTACCCTCTCTCAAATTAAAAGATTTGAATTTTTAAATTAATGTGAAAAGGTATATATAGAAGCTTGTGTTTGTGCTGACAACATTGTTCATACAGATGAATGATCAAAATAAAATTTAACCGCCTCGGTGGTGTAATGGTTAGCTTGCTCGCCTCGAGTGCGGAAGGCCGTGGGTTCGATCCTCGGCCGGGTCAAACCAAAGACATTAAAATTGATATCTGCTGTTTCTCCGCTAAGCACGCAGCTTAAGAAGTAAGAGCAAAGACTGGTCGGCTCGGAGTCAAATAATGTGTCCGACTGGAGTCACAAGTCTTTCTACGGATTGTTACTTCAGTGAGCTAGCACTATAAAAATCCAACTTAGCGTGTTGGTCTAGTACAAAGCAGGATTCATATATCCGTATCATACTAATATATTCTCGTCCTAAATATGGTTGAAAGATTACCCGCTGCATGGACGTTTAGCATCCATCCATCTATCCATCAAAATAGAATTTAATTTTTTTTAAAGTCAAGTACTGAACCGAAGGAAAATGAAGGAATGAGGAGAACATACTGGATGACCTTTGTCCGTCCGATCATATTGTGTAGACAACTAGTCATTTATCTTTTGAATGATTGTATTCATATTGGTGTAAATTATATTGATTGTAGAATGGATTATTTTATTGAAGTCCTGGATTTTTTTTTTCGACTTTGTTGTCCCGCGCCTTTTGCGAAAGTGGAGGACTATACTATTGGGCTTGCCGTCCGTCCCTTTTCTCCGCCCGAATCCATAACTAAGGCACTAACAGATATCATAACCGAACTTTTTTAAAGTATGTGTTGTTATAACCTGCTTTGAACTAGGCAAAATTTATGCCCAATCTATTTATCATTTAGAAGTAAATCCCCCATTGGTTAAATTGCAAAATGCGATTGAAGATTTCTGTCATCGTCAGTTTACTTTTTCTCGGTATAATATATCATCTTCAAACTGGTTATTATTATTATTATTACATATGACAAACTACACATCAAGGTAGATTTTCGGGTCTAAATCCATTACCGTTCAGGAGATGACCAACTGAATTAGTCTATTTTTCAGTTACAGTCAATTTACTTTTGATCTATGAAACCGATCTTCTTCAGACTTGACAAAATGCAGATGAGTTCGATTTTTTGGATCTGAGCTCGCTACTATTCAGGAGTTGTGCCCTTTGAATTAACGGAAAAGACCTAATTATTCAGTTTCGTTCTCTAACTGGTCATCTTCAAACTTATTGCTTTGATTACACATACTGTAAGATCTGTAACAAAATACAGATCAAGTTTGATTTCGGATCCGAGCTCATTACCGTCCCAGTGTTACGGCTATAACTTATTAATTTTCAGTGCTGTATCTGTTTTTGCTTCCACGTTTGTGTTTGTTTCTTTGTTGGTAATGGTCTTGTCTTGTCCTCTGGATATATGATTAATTGATTTAAGTGATCTCATTCTAATGTCTAATTTTTCAGTTCCCATCAATTTATTTTTGTTCTGTGAAACCGACCTTCTTCAAACTTGAAACCATTGTTACATCTGGCAAAATTCAGTTCAAGTTTCCGATTTCGTATCAGAGTTCATTACGATTTAGGAATTATGCCTTCAAATTAGTAGAATGTCTTTTTTTCAGCATCTGTCAATTTATTTTTGACCTTTGAAACTGATCATCATCAGATCTGTTGTCTTACTACATATGATAAATGACAATT
>JAOXYI010159695.1:0-11499 GCA_028566495.1 Lithophaga antillarum | reverse complement strand
TAGAGAAATCAAAATTGATTGAATTTAAATTGTGTATGTGGTAGAGTTACATTTCTTTAGTAAAAAGTAGTTGTTAATGTTTTTTGCTTTTGATACAATACATGCAGATGCTTTCTGTCATCTGATCTGAAAAGAAATCCCCTCTTCATTCACTATAATTAAAACAGTTTCCCAAATTTATTTCTACCATTTGTTGGTTTCTGCAAGTGATAAAAAGTGCAATTTCCATTCGAAAAAACACTTTTCCTTGTATGTACAAGCAAAACGCTATATAATTGTTATATGTTAACTATTCATCTGCATTACAAACAGGGGTAGAAATTGAGAAAAATTTTGTACTAGACAAGAGGACTAGTAGACAAAGGAATCTACTAGTCCTCCCAGAATTCTACTAGCCCGACTGGCTCGGCCTTCGAGATCTTTGTCCAGAGACATTCCAGAGATGTATCGCTTCAGTCCGGTCAAATGATTTAAAATAAACAGTCAGACAACACAGATGGTCTCGGCTTAGACCTCCAATCATTCTTCACTAGTTTCATTTCAGAGAAGCCCCTTATATGTTTTTACCATAAAACTTGAAACTTTCTCTTTCATTTCTGTTGAACATACTTTCTGTTGTGGTCAATCGTTTCTTGATCACTTAATTTTTATCTTTTCTCTGTCCTCGGCGAGTTGTAGTCAACTGTGTTACTTGCTGTGTAGTAATTGATTTCTGGGTATTTTGTAAAAATTATGTCTACCCAGAATGCTTTGCAAAATTATTTTTGTGTTACTATTACTAGAAAATCTCACTGAAATTTCACTCTGATCACAGCCTGAAGCTGTTGGACAATGCCTCCACATAGCTATATAGTGGGTCGCACACTTCCTCTAGCAATGGACTTCTGTCAATACTTACATGTATATCCCGCTCTAAGACGTAATTGAACTTGATATTGCGATGCAGTCGGCAAATTTCAACTAGTCCACCGGACTACTAGGGTAAACAAGATCCACTAGTCCGACACTGATTTTACTAGCCTCGGGCTAGCGGACTAGTGTTCATTTCGACCCCTGGTCGACGGGCACCGTCATGCCATAGTAAAAAAGAATAAATGAGTTTTCGGTCGAATAGAAAATAGAGTTTGCCTGCCATCTTTCACGTAGAAGAAAGTTAATACTTCCATATTTTCATGCTTAACAATGTCAGAGTTTAAATAATATGTGAAGGGGTTTTATGACGTGCATGTACAGTCTCTGTGCAACAGAAAGTCGCTCAAATAAATGTTGGTCCATTTGGCAGGAGCTGGGTCACTTTACACCGTTCAACAGATCTACACAGTACCGCAATAAAGATACACACCATTGCAGTACAAGATGAAGTAAGTTTGACTACAGTACAGGGTATAGTAAGTTTCATTGCAGAATAGGGGGTGTGACGAGCGCAACACGCATATGGACATGCAGACAACTGCAATATACCATATGCCCCTTCTATATTCGTTGAAAGGGAAAAAAAAGAGGTTGTTCTTAGCAGATAGCAGAAGCATTTCGTATCTAAAATGCATTTATATTTTTGCCAAAACTGTATTCCCAAGTAAATGAATTTTTGCAGAGACCAGAATTTCGGGGATATCGTAAATTCTGAATGACCAAGGCCAAACTGTGCGTGACCTAAACTTAGTAATTTTCATCTAATTACATTTGCACGAAAACATTAACCAGTGGGAAATATGTAAAACAAATAAAGATTACCTAGGGAACGTTGGAAGATTAATTATTTATCTAATGATACACAACAGAACAATCACGGGTCAAATCTTTGTCTGAATATCTCTTGTCCGGACTCATTTTTTCCAAGAACCATTTTTTTCTTTATTTAAAATGCTACAGCAAGCATATGGTGATCAATTCGGTCTTAATTATGAAAAACCTGCGGGAGTCAAAAGGTGTTTGGTACCTGTAGAGATTTATTCAATTGTGTGCCACCTAATCGTCTCTTTGATGAGATAACTACTGTGTTCATTAATCATCTGAAAATGTATAATTTATTGCCTTGTAATGTCCTTACCAACCTGTTAATTCAATTTATTATTGAATAATTCCACCCAATACACGGAATTAAACATACAAGGAAAAACTGATCAATCCAGAAATATTGTTTTCTACCTGGATTCAGATATCTGTAATTATACGGATCTATCGGATACTACAAACAACTAAACAATGGGTAACCCGAAAAATGTCATCCACAAAGCATGTCTAACAACTCTCTCGAAAAACTGGCACAACATCGAAACATGCACAAATTTCTTGGTGTTGATTCAGCTGCATATTGTACGGTTGTATATTGTTTCATGAAATATTCCAAGTGTCGATGGGACCATAACAACAGATCGAATCCTCCTTACGTATCACAGTGTTGTACTCTGCCAACTGGAGAAGGTTCTTATTCCATGCATAAAATATTCCAAGTGTCAAAGAGCCGTAACTCTTTTAAAACCGAGTCAACAAACTGAAACATCGTTATTGCTCCATGTACATCTGCATATCAATATATATATACCTATTGTGCTACCAGTCTGACAGAAAATCTTTAAAAGATGTGTTTTCTAATATTAGGAAACATAACCTGATTCAGAACAAAATATTTTGAAGTTTTGACAAATTTTAATCTCTCACTTTTTTGTTTAGTATGAATATAATAGTAAGATTTCCTACAAAATACAGTAGAACTAATAAAGTTTAAGTTGTGGGGCCTACTGATTTCCCACTTCTTGCTATAACTCAACAATTTTGGCAATTTGAAAACATCTTTTTGATTTCAAAATAGTCAAATTGGAAGCACAATAGCTATTCATGAACGGCCAAGGACAAGGTAACGGCAATAACATTTTTTTTAAATCGAACATAAAAGAGCAGAATTTTGCTTTTTAACGGTAAATCTTAGAAAATGGCCCAAAAAGCTTAGCGTTAGCACCAGAAAGAAAGGGACGATATGCCTATAGGAAACTCGCTTATTTTCTTTTTCTTGCGTAAGTGTTGTGCATGACAAGTTGTTCTAATGGTGCTCAACACATCCCAGTCCATCCATGGCTCCGAAATTATGGGATAGTATAGCATATGACCTTAAAGCCCTTCTGTGACCTTGGTGTTGCATGTTTAGTCATGAGAATTTTTCTCCAGATGCTGCTAACATCTGTGCAAAGTATCATTCCAGTCCACCAGGCGGTTTGAAAGTTACCTTTGAGTTGTACAGCTTTCAGATCAACACCGAAAAAATGTAAACCTTGTAGAACATTCCTGCTAAGTTTGCTTCCAATCTGTTCAGCGGTTTTACAGAAGAATATTGAAATGCGAAAAGCAACTGATGCCAAGTGATGGCATGGTCCTTCAGACCAGGTGAGCTAAAAATGTTGGTTGATTTTAAAAGATATACATCAATATGGACTCATATGCCAAGAAATTAAATCATTTGGAATAAATTTATGCAGCAACCTAAATTAGGGGGTCACCTTTATTAAATGCCTCATTATCTTTTCACACTATAGAGCATTCTGTAATCCAACATGTGTTTACAGATCTCCAGTTTTCTTGTTTCCAAAGGTGACTTCTTGATATATTTTACACTATACTGAAGATCACTGTAAATTGTTCAGTGTTTTCTTTGAAAGCAAGTCTAAGCCATTTCAAGGGGTAGGCATCATGGATTTAGTTACTCTAATTGTTCTCAGTATTTCTTTACATTCAAATTGTCAGTGGACTATATATTCCACTAGGAAATCTAATTTTGTGGATTTGAACTGCAAAAAACCCAGCTATTTAGGCCCAAAACTGACATACCTGAATCATATTTCATTTGGATGTGTCCACTGGATACTGTACCTTGCTGTCATGTAATGGATGGATGGATGGATGGATGTTTAATGTCCAGCAGGTAATCTTTCAACCATATTCAGGATGAAAACATATTAGTATGATACGGATATATGAATCCTGCTTTGTACTAGACCAACACACTGAGTTGGATTTTTATAGTGCTAGCTCACTGATGTAGCAGTCCACAGGAAGACATGTTACCCTACTCGGATACATTATTCTGACTCTTAGCCAATCAGTCTTTGCTCTTACTCCTAAATGCTGTGGCTTAGCGGAGACGCTGCAAATACCAACGACCTTCAACACTTGGGGTGAGCACGCTAACCATTACACCACGGAGGTGGTCAATTTGCATTTGACATTTGGAGAATATAGAAATGGAAGTGTACTTAACTGAGACCAGTGTAATACAGGTTAACAGTTACTTTCCAAAGATCATACATTTATAGCAATCATAATCAAACAAACATACCATAAAAGGTAATGGGTTTGTGTACCCTTAAAACTGTATTAATCCAACTAATATATTAATCAGACTGTTTGGGGTTCTTTTGTTTCATATGTATGTATCTTTGTTATGCTGGTATTTTTGTTAGAAGTGGTAGTTACTGACTTCATTTTTTTTGGCCTTCTTTTATATCTTTTTTTGAATGAAAATATGAGACAGTGTATAACTTTCCAAAAACAAATGTACTAAAAATCTGCTTTGTCTGGTTGAAAATTCTATTATGATATAAGGATTTCTGTTCTTTCCATATTTCTGCTATTGTGATGTCATAATAGAGGATTACGTCCAATAATGTCAGAATATACATGATATAGAGTACAATTTCTATGCACTTTTTTAAAGCAAAATTCATTGAATGGGCCAACGAAAATGCACATTATTTTTGCAGTAAATCTAGAGAAACAAATTCTTACAAGTATATTATTTGATTTATCAAATTTTGACCAGTAAATTATCAACCTTTAAAGTCCTTGCCAAAGCTCAGACTTTAAAACTAGATTTCAATATATCTCAATTCGATAAATCCAATAATCCATTGGTAAATATAACCATGTAAGAATCTATATCTCTTAGATTTGAAAAAAAAAGTTTGTCCCTCTTACTTGCCAAAGGAGGGCTCTCTCCAGGCATAATTGCTTCTTCCACCACTAAAAATGTTTTTGCCACAATATACAGTCCATTCTCATTATGTCAGATTTGTAAGGACAGTTATTATACTTCAACTTAACCAAATACTCAAGATGATATGTAAAAATTGCTCCGACCTTTTTCTCATATATTTTTTCTTCTCATGCTACACACATAAATTCAAATATTATTGTGAATTTCTAAGTGTATCCAAGCATCGTCAAAGGGGTTATTTGTGATTACGGTGCTGATTATTTGGGCAAAAAATAATCTCTATCTATAGACTGGTTTAAAAGTTATAGACCAGACACAAACTCCATAGCAATTTTAGCAAAAGCTCTACCCATTTCCCCATCACTATGGGTAGGGTCATGGGGACTGTTAGCAACATATGATCAGATGGTGCTTAACATTCCTACAAAAAGTCATCTTGATCCATCAACTAGGTTAAAAGGTACAGATCAGACACAAAAGGATCGACAAACTGACAACAAAGCAAAACAATATGTCTCACCGGGAGGTGGGAGGGGGAACATAATTACATTTGTATATTAAGTGAATGAGCATCTCATAATAATCAAATGGGTATACAAAAATAAAATGTTATTAAATCTAAATATCAAACATTGATTCATTACCTAAAATAAAAAAAAGCAAAGTAAACAGCATTTAATAAGGCCACAATAAATCAATTAATGATTTTCAGCTGAATTTTCTTTTTTATTTTCTGTCAGTTTTGATGGAAAATGCCTTAAAAAATGAAGAAAAATCCTCAAAATCAAAAAAAAAATAAAAAATTCACACTGACAAAATAGGGGCAGGTGGAGATGAAAATCTTATAATTAATTTATTGTGGCCTAAGATACCAGTAATAAATTTATCCTTAGAGATAAAAGTCCTTCCCTACAGAATATTTAAAGTAAGAATTAATCCTAAATTGTCATTATTCAGTTGATGTGTACATTCTATTCTAATGTACATCAGATGTAACGTAGATTTTGATTGGATAACGCCCACAATTTGAGGCAGTAAAATTACATGCTTGAACCTGATGCGCAGTCGCAGACTATGTTTCCAGTAACGTAAAATGTTAGTTTTTGAACGTTTCTGTGGTTGCATTAGAATAGAGATAACTGTATTGTATTTGAATATTTGCCTATGTCAATCTTAAATTTTACAGTCACAAATATCTGTTTTACTGGCTCCGCTAACATGTCACCAGCAAAAGTCAATTTGCAACAGTAAAATCACCAACTGACATCGGCAAATATTCAAATAAAATAAGTTAATTCCTAATTTTCACGCAACAGGTAAATATCTGATGTAATCTTAATTTTAATTGGATGACGCTCAAAATTTGAGGGGGTAAAATATATGATCTACCAGGTACAGAAGTTGACATGCAGTTGCAGATAACGTTTCCAGCAAAGGGCTCCGTCCCTCCAAACAGTCTGATATGTGTTAACTTGAAATCATTGATAAGCAGATTATTGTGTACACACATTTATATGGTGTAGCTGAGTTCAGTTATTTTCTCTTGTTGACTTGCTGTAGCAGACCTAATAACATTCAAAAATATGAGCTTTGTGTTATCTTACATCCCTATGTTTGAAAAAAAAATGTTCATGACCTCCCTTTGACATGAATTTTCAATGGATTTTTAAGGGCACAATGGTAAAAGATGCAAGCCTTATAGTTACTTGCATATCTGTAAGTACTACCTTTTCTAAAATACAATTTTTTACTTTTTGCTAATTTTATGCAGTTTTCATATTTTAGTGGCATAACTATGGACTGAGCTGATCTCACATATGCTCTAGACTGACTCTTTAGGAACTTGTATTGTAAATCTGTTAATTCAGCTTCTTATACACCACATAGCTATGGACGCAATAATCACCAAGATTTTCTACCCTCAAGTTTTTAAAAATTTTCTAAGTTCAGGGGACATAACTCCAGACTGCTCTGATTACGCAAATATATATCAATTTCATCTTTAATTAAATACAAGGAAAAATATTTTGTGTGTGAAAGTGATTGAATAATGTCTGCAATACTTGATTATTTCCTATGATTATAAGCAATGCTTCTCTCATTAATCAACCAAGATGCTAAAAACTGGATTAATACAAATATTTCTCATATTTCTTTTAGAATTTTCATTTTTTTTTATGTACTGGTGGTCCATTTTATCTATATCTATATGAAAATACTAAAATATGGCTTAATATCTCAAATGTGAAAATTGTTCATTTCTTTATAGTGAATCACAATTATAAATTCTGCCTATTAACAGTCATACGGTGTTGTAATCCTTTCAACGGCCTTCTCTTAATTTCTTCATCATACTCACACCAAAAAGCTTTCCAAAACTGCAAATATATAGACACAATATTCTGACTAAAAATGATCTTCTATTTATACGGCGGGCTCCTCGGGTGAGTGGTCTAGTTAGTCATATCTACTGTTGGCCAACACTGGGGTTGTGAGTTTGACCCTTGCTTGGGGCGAGGTGTGTTTGACTCCTACCGTAACTGGAAAGGATTGCCAGTTTCCTGGCCAACACTGGGGTTGTGAGTTCAACCCTTGCTTGGGGCAAGGTGTGTTTGACTCCTACCGTAACTGGAAAGGATTGCCAGTTTTCCTGCCAAAGGTTGGATGTTCGCACCAGGTACTCCAGCTTCCTCTCCAAATGAAAATTGGACACCACGATATAGCTGAAAAATTGCTGAAAGTGACATAAAAACCACATTCAATCAATCAATCTATTTATACATGTACATTAAAAAAATTGAGGCATCTTTGAAAAGTGTAACTGAATTTTACCAATATGGTCCAATTTATTTTACAATTATAAAGTATCAAAAAAGTTAAATTTGAGATACTCTTGCTACAAAATGCACTATTTATTTCCTTGATAAGAATATGTACCATCAAATTCATAGTAACCTGTACTTCTTACCATGTGCACATATTTTCAATAAAATATCAACTATTTTTTCTGCAATAAATGCAATAGATGTATTCTATAAGGTAATTTCAATACGCCTGTCTATGAGGTGTTATTATGGTATACCGTTGTCTGTCCATCCATTAACATTGTACACTGCAGTTATGGGACTTGATTTGGTAAAAAAAACAGGTTTTTCTGCAGGTGTAGCATATTGAAATGTGTTTGCTTCAACTGATTCTTTTGAAATTTCGACATGGTATTAGAATTGATGAAAGCAAGCCCTCTTGATCTGATGATTTTTCGCTATTGTCATTACAGAGATATGGGACTTTGATTTTGTGAAAAATAGGTCTATCAGCAGTTGTCATATGATGACATGAGTTTGCTTCAGCTTGTTCTTTTAAAATTTTTACATGTTATTATGATTTATAAAATGTAGGAAAGGTCACTTTCTGAATGCAAATCTCTGCCAAAGCAAATGCTGACACTTTACTTTCGGTAAATTATACACCGGTACGTATTGCCATCAATCAGCGCATCATGCACTCCTAATGCAGCTGCTTACTCAAGCTTAAAATAGTATTTACTGGACCTTTAAAATCAATGTTTGACGAAAATTTTGTATTTTTATGTAATTTCTATGAACCAGGACATCAGAGGATATATGTCTCAAGAATGTACTAATAAGATTTTATACAGTATTTTCCTAATTCAGCGAACACCCATTAAACTTACAATTTGCTCACCACTGGACTATACTGATTTACATATGTCAGAAACAGAACTGGATTCAGTGCAATCCAAGCTTCATCAATTTTGTTTGCAATGGCTATAGCACTAAGTTCTGCACATCGTGATGTGGCCATTCGTTTATCTGTTGGATGCATTTTCAATTTCAGTTCCTAAAATAGACAAGAACACAAACAAAGTATTAACATAAAGTTAGTATCTGTTTAATATTCGACAACATCAATGGACAGAAGTAAAGCATTACACTATGGTTAACCTTCACATAAATCTGAATATTTAAGAAAAGCACAGTCACACCAAACATACAGGCCGAAATCAAGTTTTATGTATTTAATGCATTTTTCACAATCCTAGTGTTCCAGTTGTTTGTTTCAGCAATTTTTCAGTGACAATCTACTGTGAATTCATTTTAATTCACGTGTATCAATTATCTTGGATTGAGAAAAAAATCATTTCGTGGGATATATAAATTTGTGGATCGCAAGTTAATGAATAAAAAAAATATTTAAAAATCGTAAAAGTTAACAAATGTTGCCATAGTCATCGTTAAATCAACATTATATTACCCAATTATGAAAAACAGAAAGTCTGTTACTGCAATTAGTTTTCACATTCACAAGATTCAAATTTACTTATTCCAAGTGTTTATTATTTTTCAGTCAAAATGTCTTTCTTTCCATCCAAGCAATACCAAATACAGTACATGACCACTAACATCAAAATGAATATTCATCTTGTCCTGATCAACAACATCTGCAAAAACTGATATCGAACAAATAAAAATGAATCCACAGTATATTTTTGTGCCTAGTTTTATTGGTTCAGAAAATCAGAGAGAACTCCTGATAGATAAACTTACTAGTATCAAATAAGGTACACAAGGCCTCAGTGACCGTGTGGTTAAGGTCACTGACTTATAACCACAAGTCTAATACAACTGTCATGGGTTTGAGTCTGCTCATTCTGCTTCATAAGTTAAGGTTTCTAGACACCTATCCAAGGTCATGGGTTCACTCACCTGGATGGCTGTCAGGATTTCCTTCCCCAGTAAGTCTTGTAGTCACAATATACCTGAAAAGTTGCTAAAGTGTGATGAAACCTAACAACCAACTAAATAAGGGAAAAGTCCAGTGCACAACAACTTTTCTAGCTGGACATATGTAGTGGCAGGCCATTTGCTGTCCTTGTGTCCATCCATTGCCTTCGTTTCCAGCAATTCACTTTTGTTTTATAAAACAGATCATCTTCAAACTTGGTATTTTTGTTGCATGTGACAAAACACAGATCAAGTTTGATTTCAAGGTCCAAGGTATTTTGAGGTCAAGGGTTATAGCCCTCAAATTAATGAAATATAGCAGGTATCAAGTAATAATCCCATTAATACTTTGCATTTTCCCAAATTCTAGTGTGAACTAATAATTTAACAGGTGATAGCCTTGTCATCTCTACAGGTAAATGTAATCAGCTACCTAGAAAGTCAGGTGTAAACTCATAACCTTACAAGTGATAGACTTGTCATCTCTACAGGCAAATGTAATCAACTACACTGAAAGTCAGGTGTAAACTAAAAAACTTTACAGGTGATATGCTTGTCATCTCTACAGGTAAATGTAATCAATCACCTAGAAAGTCAGGTGTAAAATCAATCTTACAGGTAACAGACTTGTCATCTCTACAGGTAAATGTAATCAACTATCTAGAAAGTCAGCTGTAAACCCCTAACCTTACAGGTATTAGACTTGTCATCTCTACAGGTAAATGTAATTAACTACATTGAAAGTCAGATGTAAACTCATAACCTTACAGGTGGTATACTTGTCATCTCTACAGGTAAATGTAATCAACTATCTAGAAAGTCAGCTGTAAACTCCTAACCTTAAAGGTGATATGATGGTCATCTGTACAGGTAGTTGTAATCAACCACCTAGAAAGTCAGGTGTAAACTCAAAGCCTTACAGGTGATATGCTTGTCATCTCTACAGGTAAATGTAATCAACCACCTAGAAAGTTAGGTGTAAAATCAATCTTACAGGTAACAAACTTGTCATCTCTACAGGTAAATGTAATCAACTATCTAGAAAGTCAGCTATAAACTCATAACCTTACAAGTGATAGACTTGTCATCTCTACAGGTAAATGTAATCAACTACACTGAAAGTTAGGTATAAACTAAAAAACCTTACAGGTGATATGCTTGTCATCTCTACAGATAAATGTAATCAACCACCTAGAAAGTCAGGTGTAAAATCAACCTTACAGGTAATAGACTTGTTATCTCCACAGGCAAATGTAATCAACTATCTAGAAAGTCAGATGTGAACTCATAACCTTACAGGTGATACTTGTCATATCTACAGGTAAATGTAATCAACCACCTAGAAAGTCAGGTGTAAAATCAATCTTACAGGTAACAGACTTGTCATCTCTACAGGTAAATGTAATCAGCTATCTAGAAAGTTAGGTGTAAACTCATAACCTTACAAGTGATATGCTGGTCATCTCTACAGGTAAATGTAATCAACTACCTAGAAAGTCAGGTGTAAACTCATAACCTTACAGGTGATAGGATGGTCATCTCTACAGGTAGTTGTAATCCACCACCTAGACAGTCAGGTGTAAACTCATAACCTTACAGGTGATCGACTTGTCATCTCTACAGGTAAATGTAACCAAGTACCTAGAAAGTGAGGTGTAAACTCAATCTTACAGGTGATAGACTTGTCATCTCTACAGGTAAATGTAATCAACCACCTAGAAAGTCAGGTGTAAAATCAATCTTACAGGTAACAGACTTGTCATCTCT
>JAOXYI010159586.1:0-11499 GCA_028566495.1 Lithophaga antillarum | reverse complement strand
TTATGCAATTATAATTTACGTTTGGCGATTTCACAATTGAAAACTTACAGTTGTACTTTCGACATTTGAAAGTTGTACAAACATATAATTTTGTCTACGAAACCCTTCCATAGAGATCAACATTGCAATCTTTTGACAACTTAATTTTGTTTACAAAGGAAGCAGACTATAACAAAGTACTTCTTTAGGCCAGTTAAAATTTTAATTTCTTATCGATTCTTTTCTATAAGTCGGGTCGGGCAGACGACTTTTATTTTTCGTTTTTATGGCCATTCCCTGTAAATTGCCTCTAACTTTTAGGGCAAAAATAGAAGCGCAAAAGCCACAGTTAAAATATGTCAAAATCAATTAATTTGTGTTGATTTTCTTTATTTTAGGAATGAAAGTTGAGATGTCAGGATATTCCGGAATGGGTGGCGATGAGAAACTAAAAAAAAACCCCGATAACTGGAATTATAGGAATGCACAAGTTTGGTTGGTAATAGTTTCGGTCTTTATGATAGCAAGACTGTTGGACAGTCTGATGGACTAATATAATTAGGCTAAAAACATTAGATGGTACGATGTACGTGCAACAAAACAAAAGTAACCCGATCGTGTAAATTCACTTTTCAGTGTAAACTGATGCTTCATTGATTCAGTATTTATTGCATTTTTCATATCATGAAGAAATTAAAATAAAAGAATATTATATATGCTAAACGGTGGACTTCATCTTTAACATGTTTGAAGACCTTTCCCTCTGAATTAATTGGTAAACCTAAATCAAACTCGGCAACATTATTCTTCTCATGGTACAACTTGCCGTATTTAAAAGGCGCCATTAACATTTCCTCTACATATGTAACTATGCATTTACTAATATTCAAGACTCCTCAACAGGAAGATAATGTTGAAATGTAGATAAACTCATCAACTAGGTTTACACTCAAACTTACGCCGCAATTTATGGGTTAAAGTATGTACATGTATGTATTTGATAGCGTTAAAGCAAACAAAAAATCGGAATTATCCTCATTTACCTCAGATCTTGTTAGGATTTAAATAAAATTCTAATGATTTCACGTTAATCGAATCCTTAACGTCATGCCTAACAAAATAAACTTATTTTGAAATGCTCGTATCATCTTTCAGTACATGACCAGGTTTTCATTTGATGCGAACTCTCTTTTTCCTTCCTGACAACATGCAATACAAAAAACAACATATGTTCTCTTTATGTGAATGCATCAGTCTGTTCATATATCCTGAATTATGTACATTTAATAATGTTCTAAATCATACCGTCGGCAGTCTCCATTTTCTGAATTTACGCATTTATATTAAATGATACGAATTTTCATTGTAATCATCTAGTATGTATATTTTTTATTATTGATATATATTTTTTCTGAGCATAACAGAGCAATGTTGCACTAGTAGTTCTGGTTACAAAAAAAAACTGAATAACAAAAGTACTCAACTATCAGTACATATTTAGAGATTAAAAAGAAAATGAATTAAACTGACGAAACTGAGAAACTCGCTTTACATGTTCAAACACAGGTAGGGAAGTTATGAGAAGCATAACTACTCATATTCCTGGCTTTGTATAGGCACGTAATGCTAAGTGGTGGAGTCAAACTAGTTTTTAGGCTGCAAACCTCATCTCCTAATAAGTAGTCATACCTTCTCTCCAAAAAAACACACATAACCTAACCCAAGTACTCCGATGTGGCCTGCACGTCTATCTATAATCTTGTTCTCACTCTACATATGGTATAATCTTGTAACATAGATTTTAATACAATTTTAACTATTAATTCTTCCATAAATAACCACTTCTCCCTTAATTAAATCGTTTTAAGGTCTTCTGAGTACTACACGATATTACCCTGTCGCTACGTCTATACTGACGTCATTTAGCTACCTGAAAGTACCAAAACATCAATGCAATTACCAATGACCACATATGGAGCTCCAGAAAGGTGCTTCTCTTCCTCTTACAAGGCAACAATGTATTACAATGGGCGGAATGATGGACGGGTCAAAAACATAATACACCTCGCTACACTGCAGCATGGAATATAAAGACTTCACAAAAATTTTACTGTTGGAGGTACATTATAATTAATTTCGTTAAAACTTTCCAAAATGCAGTCTGTTTATGCAGCTTTCTCTATTAATAAATTGAGGCCAGGGTTGCGGAGTGGTCAGGACAGATATCCAACAGACTATCACATTACATGTAGATGTTTTTACACACCAGTGTTGTTTGAGACAGGTGGAAACTTTATAAGATGCATCCTTGGACCCACTGACTGTCTTTGTCGTAGGCATCAATATTTTAGTGGTTCAATCGTCTTCTAGGTTTCGGTGACATTCGGTATTTTAAAAATCGTGCCAACATTTTTTACTGTTATTATTGCCTACAGTTGGCAAAATTAAATTAAATAACTGAGATGGAACAGTAATTAGATGATTAGTGTTTCTGCTACCTTTAGAAAAGGGCATGGCGACTTGCTGACAAAAAGGGCAGTTATTGTGCGTACACGACAACTAATAGGACATATGTCATTTCTGCATAAATTCGAAAACTTTATAATAAACAATATACATACGTTTTATAATTTAATTGCTTTTCAAATCAGCCTTCTTTCTTGGTATGTTATCATAACGCCTGTCAAAATTATAGTACTGTGTCAATTTATTTACAAACTACTCTGTGAAAAAACATGGTTTAAAGGGAAAAGGGCATGATGCTACAGAAAAAGTACATGGCGCCACAGAATAAGGGCATCGCACCACCCAAAAAAGGACATAGAGTTTCAGCATGCTAAACATGCTGTGGAGAAACACAAATGATCATTAAAAGTGATCATTTGCCACTGTACGTACCATAAAAGTATGTTAGGAGGATCTCTGCATTTATCTGTATAAATTACTAGTGTATCATTTTTAATGTTGCAAGTTTCCTTCTGACTTAGGCGAAAGCACAAGACACACTAACCTTAAACCTTATGAAAGATTTTTTTTTTTAAATTTGCTGAAGATCGGATGTTTTCACTACGTAATAGACCTTATCCGGAAAAAGCCAATTCCTGATCAGCTGTAACGAATATTTCAAAACTGGACATATGATAACGAGATAATAATAAAAACTCACTTTGTAAATTTGAACTTATTCTCTTTTTCATTACAAAGATATGGAAAATTAAAAAATATACAGAACATAACAGAAAAATAACCGTTTGTACCTAGGTAGGATTATTTGTACTGTGTTTTCAAATTTCAACTTTTAAAAATTGCAAAAAATGTATAAAAAAGTGCACTAATGATGGGGAAATAAAATTTAAAAAATAAATTTGTCACATATAATATGATGTCTCTGTAATTACGAAATATCTTAATGATGCCCATATTTGGAAATTTGCAAATTAAAACGTCTAGAATTCATTAATTATGCGTTACAGTGAAATATTCTTTTAAGCATGCAACTTTTTTCCAATACTACGAAATGATACGATAATTTTAAGAAATTTGTACAAATTTATTATTTTAACTTTTTCCCGGAATAGGCCTAAATGGCTTTCTAAACCAACAAAACTCTTGCGATGATATCACTGAAAAACAAAAACTGAAAATAGTCTTAATCTCTATTCAATTAATCATTCCGAAACCTTTTTTTTTCTTTTCTGATCCATCAACATAAATTGACCTACAATAAGAGGTACCTTTTGTTTTTTATTCACATTGTCCTCATACCACAGGTTTGACTGTAATTTAGATAATAAAGAATACTGGGAGTTGACTCTACCCTTTTTTCCCAGTCGATCATTACACATAATCTTTATCACTGTAGACTTAAAATCTAACCTCAAATAAAAATTAACTTCCATGTTGGCATTCTAAACTCTTTGCCAGTTATGCATATACTTAGGCAGGGGCACTATTATAATATAAACAACTCATCCTTAATCACATAATTATGAAATTCCACAAAAAGTATACACATTTTTCAGTATGAGGTATAGTTACACATGTATGCATTATGTATTTAATTGTTTGCAGTCTTTGAAATTTCCAGAAAATAGCCATTTTGTGTATACCTGGACTTTTGGTGGGAAGAAAAATTCTTAATGTATATGTTTCACCTCCGTAACCATTTCATGGAGTGTCACACTTTATCACAATCTTTAGTACGTAGTATAGTTTATCGAATTTTTTGTTTAAAATCCTTCCTTTCCTGAGTAGAGATGTAACATCGTCGACGCCGTATGAAGTCTATATTTCACTGTTGATACGCTACTCTAGGGCTTGCATCCACTACAATGACTTTCTAGATACGGGATTATTGCTGTCAGAAAGCCACTTAATCAATCCTACGTCAAGCCCAAAATAATGTCATCATGTGGTAGGACTGTATGGTTGTATATATCAGGTTTTTAATATTGTTAAGTTTATTATTTATTTGCAGTGCAATTCAGTTTATTAATTGAATTAGCTACATTTCTGTTGTTAAATAATCTTTTCGTATTGATCTGATTAAGTCAGATTTTGTAGTCTCCTAGTTAAATAATGTGGAACATATACTTAGTGCTTTTAATTATATGTTTTGGGCGGGATGTCTTTGTTCTCATCGGTTGACCATAGTCAGGTGGAAGCCATAATTTTGTTTATATGTTTTTATGAAGTTGGAAATTTCCATAAAAATTTCACCATAAAAAACGTACCACCTATATACATTGTTGGAAAAATATTGTTAACAATACGTATTTAGATACTCACAATAGATAACACATTCCATTCCGATATTCGTCACTGCAAATGCTGACGTCGATGACGTCTAGGAAACAAGTGATTTTTGTGGATGCAACGTCTAACCGTTTGGATACTGATCTTCGGGTTGTGTTTCCTTGGCTGTAGAGGAAGCTGTATTGAAACGGTTGCACAAATGTTGCAAGTGGATTTGATGATCTTGCTGTTGCATCGTGACACGTGGTGCCCCCGGTCGGGGTCGATCGGATACACTGTTGGCTACTAGAAAACGTTGGTGAAGACGTAGTATGGTGCTGTGGAATGCCTAGCAATTTGTCATTAAATTTCCAGCTGTAAGCATGCGTACAGCGCGATTGCGTTCAGTTTTAGTAAGACGGACCATTTTATTAGCTCGATTGTGAAATTATACGCTAAAACATTGTCTTCTCAAGTTTTCGTTTTGAAAGACGTGTCAACACCTTCAAGAATACGACCCATAAGAAATTTAAACTTATCAACATGAGTTGCACGTGAAAGAATTTGGTTTCACTCCGGGTACCCAGATGTATGGTTAATTGAAAGCATATCTATGGTGGCATGTAAGTGCCATCGACTTGTCAAGATGACACGATAATTTATCGTGATATTTTCAAGATTAAGTCACCATACAATATCATTTGATACATACACAGAACACTTAGCTACCGTGGTCCCTGTATTTGTCCCCAAAATTAGATAAATTTATTGTCATGAAAACATTATCCAATAACCGCAGGAATAAGATGAAATGTCTCTGGTAATTGTTATACCAATACGTTGTAGGCAGATATCAAATTTTTATGATTGTAACATACGAGCTTATATGCAGCTTGTATAAGAACATTCAAATAAGAAATATGTGTGAAAAAGATAGACAAAAACATGAAATTAAACTTATGACCAATATTACGGTACCATTTTAAATCTGTTACATATATTTTTTAAATCAAACTGCACACAGTTGAAAAAACGGAATGTTCCCCCCCAAAAAGGTGCATCAGATATCAAACGTCTGAATGATGTTTACCTGTATTTTTCATAGTCACTGGAGAAAGACAATACCTTCTTCCCAAGTAGGGGACGGTCAAACAAAAGATTTAAATGGTCAAACAATATAAAATTTCGGACGATGGGGTGATGTGACAGGTAATAAACGGGTTAAGGTCTGATTTACTGAAGTCACCAAAGCGATTTACAAATTGAAAATAGACGGATACTTGTTTAATGAAGGTTTATGCATCGAAAGTGAGAATTCACCGAAACAAGGGTAAATATTTAATATTTAATATCTGAAAAAAATAATTGATAAAAGAAAATTGCTACTCATACTCCACGTGGTTTTGATTTTTTGTTTGTTTGTTTGTTTGGTTTTTTTTGTTTGTTTGTTTTGTTTTTGTTTTGTTTTTCTTTTTACATTTAATGATTACATTAATTATACAATAGTTACATTTAATGATTTACCTTGTACAGGTTGGGAACAACCCGCCATCTGCGGAATAGGCTTTCATTTGAGGAACTTCAAAATGAAGCGTTACTTCATTTTTGTTTTTAAATGATTTTTGGACTATATTATCTTTATCACTTTTTAAATAAGACTTTTGTAATTTTGAAAATTTATATTTAAAAAGTATGATATTAAGACAATTTCAATAGCACCATGCCATTAAGATCTACAAAGAAATGTTTTTAAAACGTTGTAAGCAAAAATATTGTATACTTTATGATGTCAATCTAAACAAACAAACAAAAAGACAAAAACTGAACTTAAAAAAAAAATCAAATTTACTTAAAAAATATCATTTGTCCAGGTTGACACCATGTTGGAATGGGTTAAGCCTATCATCTTTTTAAATGGACCTATCTGTTGTTAATGAACTTTTAGACGTTTATGACTCTACACTATAATATCACATTTAAAATCAAAACAGCAGTTAAACAACTGATTCACTCATTATTCCAACAAAACTTTTCTTGCAGGTACAAATATTTTGTGCTTTAAGCAGAGAAACATTATTCTTTGTGAAGAAACTTACCAATTCAGTTAACTAGACGGAAGACGATATGATCAAAATGCTTATTGATAACAACAATTCACTTAAGTACACCCAAGACGGCATGATCAAAATGGTAAATTTTCTTACCCATAAATATTTGTCAATTTCGGCGGCCAAGCTTTTAGCTCGCCTGGCTGAAAGCCGTGTTGGCTATTGCTAATACTTTGCACCCGTCTTACGTCCGTTAACTTTTTGCATTTTAATCTTCTTCAGAATCAATTGGACAATGCGAAGCAAACTCTGCAGGAATGGTTCTTGGGTGGTCTCCTGTCAGAATTGTATCCGGCTGCCTGGTTCACAATCAAAGATGGCCGCGGATTTCAACTGATTGTGAATGGATAATTGGTAATGTTTTTACAAATCTTCTTCTATAGAACCACTGGGCCAAATGGAGCCGAACTTGATACCTATAGTCCTTGGATAGTCTTCTTTCTAAAATATATTAGACAAGACGATCGGTTATTCACTATGGTTGACATGATCGTTTTTTGCAAATTAGCCTCAACTTCACAATAAATTTATTTACAAATCTTTTGTTCCCCAGAACCACTGCTCATAATTAAATCAAACTAAATACATACAGTCTTCGGATTTGGATTGTCCTCTTTCAAACTTATTTCCAAAAAGTCTGTTTTCTATCCAAAATGGCCTTCACCAGGTGCTCCAGATGACTATTTATGCAGATTAGCCATAATGTCACAATAAATTAATTTTAAAGAATTCTTCTTTGGCATCTTTGGGTCAAATTGAACCAAATTAAAATATATAATCCTTGTATAAATCTCTTCTAAAAATATATGAAACAATTCTGTCGGTTTTCCAAGATCGCCGTCCTGACTGTTTATACAAATTACCCGCAATCTTACAATAAATTTATCTAAAATCTTCTTCAGAACCTCTGGGCTAAATGGAACCAAACAAGACATTTATATTTATGATCCTATTTCAAAATTATATCCAGCAAGTCGATTGGTGATCCATCATGGCTGCCATTACAAATTAGCCTTATTTTCACAATTAATTCATTTAAAAATATTTTTCGTCAAAACCACTGGGCTACATGAAGCCAAACATGACACATATAGTTCTTGGACGGTTCCTTTTCAAGATTTTATCTCAGATCGGTCGGTTAACCAAGATGGCTACGATAACCGTTCATGCAAAATTAGCTGTAATTTCGCAATAAATTAATATTAATTCTCTTCTTAAGAACCAATGCGCCATACTATAGTCATTTGATATTCCGTTTCCAAATTATATCTAGCAGATATGTCTGTTATCCAAGGTGGCCCACATGACTGTTTAGGCAGATTATCCGTAATTCACAATAAATTTAGCAAAAAATCTTCTCCTTCACAACCTCTGGGCAAATGGAACCAAACTATACGTATATAGTTCTCGAGTTATCCTCTTACAAAATTATTTTATATCCAACAATTTGGTTTGTGTTCCAGGTTGGGTTCCATGACCTTTATGTAAATTAATGGTAATTTCACAATAAAAATATTGTTCTTCAGACCCAGTAGACTGTATGGAACTAATCTTCATGCGTAAAATCCTTGTACCTTTTCTTTTCAGAATGGCTGCCATGACTGTTTCTGCAGATTAGCAGAAATGTCAAAATACTTTTAAAACTTTTCAGACCCATTGGGTTAAATGGAACCAAACTTGATAAATAAAGTCTTAGATTGTCGTCTTTCAAAATTATATCCGTAAAGTCAGTCTGTTATCCAAGGTTGACAGTTTATCCATATTGACTGTACTTTCGCTATCAATTTATTTAAAGATCTTTATCGGAACCACTGTGCCAAATGAAACTAAACGTGATACATAAAATCTTAGGTTAGTCTTCCTTGAAATTCATGTCGAAAATCATGTTCCAAAAGATCTAGCGAAAGGAATGCAATAGGATTTAACATGATGCATATTTATGTCCGCTAGTTCAGATCAATACAATGAAGGCCCAAGATCCACAAGGTCCAAGCGCAAAGTTTTACGTTGGTTTCAATAGGTGAAAACCTTCATCAATCTTTTTTCTTTAGCAGATTACATGCAATAACATTTGACGTAAATGTGAATGTTACACTGAAATTTAGTTCCAAGCAAATGAAGTCCCAAGGGTTTAAGCAGTATAAGCCCAATGGCGCGCAGTGGGTGTCCACTGGACTGGTAATATCTGTTGGACTAGATTCTCACCTATTACATTCCAATGGAGACACACTGTGTGCTCTTACTCGGCAATTTATTCTTATAATCGCATGAGGCAGAACTTATTCAAAGGATTCTGAAAACAAGAAAAGAAACTAGTACGAACTGTTAATTTAATAATTTAACCTTTCGTTACATAGATGACGTCCTATCATCAAATAACCTTAACTTTTGTAGCCGCCTACGTCTTGTAACCTAGTGAGCTTGGAATTGAAAAAACACTACAGAGACCAACGAATCCGCTTCGAACTTGAACTTATTCCCTGAGACTGACGAAAAGGAATACCTGAGGTGTAAGATTACTTCAAGCGTTTTACGGTTGCCATCATGAGTTAGCCGAACATTACGGAATTAACTCTTCTCGGCTCTTTAAAGACATGCTTTAAACATTGTAATCTTTATCCTTTTAACTTACATTCAGACGATTACTTTTTTATTTTTTGAAAATAAGGGTTTCACGATGGGTGCTATGCGCCGGGAGCATAAGACGGTTACCCTGATGGCACTGCTGTTGGATGTTCGTGTTTTCCGAGCTTTTGTTTCTTTTATTATGTTTTGGTTTTATCTGTTCATTGATGTTGTCTTGTGTCGTTTGGATTGTGATTTTTGTTTTACCGTTCAACTTTAGTATCTACTGTTACTTTATTTAGATAATATACAGTTACTTTATTTAGGTAATAGTACTCCAATTTACTATTACTTTATTTAAGTAATAGTACTCCAATTTAGTACCAGCATTTAATTTGTACATGTTCTGAAGAAAAAAAAACAAAACAAAACAAAAAACAAAAAATGGGCTGTGATGAATCCAATGAGCATAAATCTTAGACCTGTCTTATAGCTGTTCCGAATAAATAATGACATTTAGACTCCAAGAATAACTGCAACACTGTAAACTATCGCCACTGTCAGTGATCCTAAGCTGAGACACTTGTTAGTACTGGAAAATATCCCCTGAAAATGACGTGAAATTTCCCTGAAATTTCACTGATCTCGAAAAGACCGTGAAATATTCCCGTTAAATATAACATACTCAAATATTACCTTGAAAACTCCGTGAAATTGTCAGACCCCTGAAAAGTACATACAAAATATTTATTCAGATATTTCAAATGAAAATTTCAAAGAAATGAACTATACTTTTACCTTGAAAACCCCGTGAAAGTGTAAGAACCTGTGAAAATCCCGTAAAATATTGATACCGGATATTCTGATAGGTCCGTTTGGTTGCCGTTATTATTTACATTTCAAATTTGAAAATGTCGGTCAACAGGAATCAAGAGGAAGTGAGAAGTCTTATAAAGGACGAAGAAAAGAAATGGAATCTTAAGATATCAAATAAGTTGTCATTTTTATCAAATTTGATATCAGTTATCTGAATGTGTCGTGAATTTACACTAGAGATAGGGAAACCGATAATTTAAAGTCAAACATCTGAAATTCGGAACGCGGTCCGACTACTCGATATGCAACCCTTTCAAATCTGGACCTTAAAATATGTATGATTTTGGTGAAGTTATGCTTTGTTTGAAATACTGGGGCACAAATTTGGCAACATATGAAATATGTGTTCACCATTATTTGCAGAATGAAAAATTTACGAGGGGACGAGTGGAAATCAAAGTCCAGTGGCCGTGGTCGAGGGCCTGTGCGGTCGACATACATGTACACTTTAGGTACAGCGAAATAAAATAAAACAGCATTATACATTTTACAACTAACGTTTTACGCTCGAATTCAAAACAAACCGACTGTCTATGAACAGGACACCTGAGAATGGAAAATTTATAATTTTGAACTTATTTTCAGGAATTTTTAGCCGAATTTCAGTGCAAATGAAGTTATTTAGAAAGACGTAACAGAATTCATTAAAAAAATGAATAAAATTTCTTACCTTAAGCAGATACAAATCCAAAACACTTTGCATAGGTAATTTTCCATTGAAATCGTTCCACGATTAATTTGTTGCAGGTAGATGGAATTTCAGTTTCAATTATTTAGTAGAAAAAATGGCAGAATTATTACAAAACTTAAATTTTCATTATGTCGACGTTTTCTAAACTTAAAAAGATGACGACTACACTAAAGTGATGTTATCTGACAATAGAACTATTCAAGATTAGTCCGGCACCATCTTGGATTTGTCCCAGGTGAAACGTCACAGTCCAAGTTTACTGTGACGTCAGAGTTTCCCAGGACGTTCATTATGGCAATTTCGACTGCATAGTAAACTTTGTCTATGACGTTTCACCTAGGATCAAATACCATTTGGCGCCGCACTAACTTTGAAAAGGTTAATTCTGATTATTTTCGCGCCATTTAAATTATCATCGAAAATCCCTACATAATTTAGTCACCGAGAAAAGAAAATAGACGAGTTCATCACACCAAGCTGTTTTACTAGGAACTTCCAAGATCTACTATTTGCACCAAAAATTTCAAATATTAGTATAAAAATAAT
>JAOXYI010159476.1:0-11500 GCA_028566495.1 Lithophaga antillarum | reverse complement strand
AAGAAGATGCCATTAAAGCCCGAAACAGCGTCTTAATTTTTCTAAATGAACTCACAAAGATGCGGACAAAGCTATCAAAATTATTTAAAAAAATATGTTGTGTTGAAAAAGCTACAATTGTCACAATCAAAAAACATCTGTAAAACCAGAAACACTTAGCATACACATATCAGACTAATAAAAATGTGTTTTCGCGATCTCTATGTTTCACAAATTCATCATGTTTGCAAATTTTAGCAGGACAATAAATCGGAGTAAAAACTTTTATAGGAAATGAAATGTAATTAGAAATGCGCGAATTCATCCTTCGGTTAATAAAAGCTGAATAACAGAAAAAATCTTATTTAAAGTGCCAATTCCCATTACAATCTATTTCTTGGTCAAAGAACCTACCTTATATTCTAATAAAAAGCTTCATCGATACAGCTTTCCCATAGAAATAAGCCCGCAGTCAAAACCAAACATTTGATGTAAATTTAAATACAGCTTCCAGGAATGATCAGAATGTAATGCGGAGGATGTTAAGGTGTGTTAATTTTATAACATATTTCAAAACACTAAAATCATGTGAATAAATAGTATGCATACAGCTTGTACTCCTTTGCTTGCTGCATGGATACCACTGCAAACAAGAATATCAAACTAACAAAATATAGATATCCCTTCCTGAAAATCACATAGTTAGTTTTATAATGAAAACCACAATAAATTTGCGCTTGAACCTAAAATGTTATTTGTGAATGCCTTTGTTTTTATAATCCTACACAATATCATCACATACACTTTGAAATACTAATCCTCTCCGTCTATAATAACAAATGTCTATGATTTATCGAAACAAACTGATGTCATGGTTGAAAAGGTGTCATGCAGGATAACTGTTCTTTAATTCGTCTGAACAAAATTTGTGTCATTTATATGGCATCATAATGCAGGAAATGAGAAATCAATGCCATAAATCATGATTATAATTCTCTGTGATAACTTGTTACAGGTAAGTTACTGCAAGTTACGATAACATGATCAAGAACATAAATATAAGCATACTCTTCATTACATATTACTTTAAATCAATCAATAAAGCAAGTTTATATGAAGGAGAAGCTTAGCACACTTTTGAGCAACAACATGTATATATATATAAATCAAAGATTATTACACAGGACAATATTCTAGGAGAGTAAAACATTTGTGCAAAGAGAAAACTACTAATCCTCAGAATGTGACAGATAAATTTGCTCAGTTAGATTCAATACAACTGTGCGTTTGTTTCGTTACCTTTACAATCTAACAAGATAACAGTTTGGTGACATGTACGGGGAAGTTTTACTAAATATGTAGACCACTTGGCTGCATAGACACTCTAAGTGTAGTTCCCTATTAAATCACAACCCTAGCAGTATTTATCTGCATCAAGTACATAATATCACATAATAATGCATGCTAGGGACCACCTTCGACTTGCCGTAAGGTGTGCGATTTCATCTGTTGTTGAACAACGACTGATGATGATTTCAAGATGAAGAACAGCAGTTAAAGTTTTGTTCCTTTCTTTTTCGTTTATATCTTGTACATTATTTGATTTTGTCTCCTTTACAGATAAATCAAATTCTTTGACTTCGGACCACATAGTAGAGAATTTAAAGCAGCTTTCCTGGTAATTCAAATTTTACCCTTTTTACACCTCGACTGTATTGTGAGAAAGACGGCAAAATTGAGGAAACAGTTGAATACAATATATTCTCTCCAACGAGCTAATGTTAGCCGTCTGTACTAAAATATGGACACCAGAGAAAATTGTTAATACACAATTAAATTTGTAAGGCAAGTTTCAGAGAGGCTTAAATTTGACTACAATGCTAGCTGTAAGCAATATTGGGAACATAATGGACACAAAAATAAAAGAAATCCAAATAGCGAAATCACTCCAGCATTTGATAACAATTTGTTATGGAGTTCAGATGAAATCAGCAGCATCTGTGCACAGCAAATATGTATTTAAAAGGGGGCCTCACCAGACAAATGGTCTAGGTTGTTGTTAAAAGTTGCTTGCATAGATCACTGTGGATGGCATTTACCCTGGATGAACTAATGCTTTTTGCTTCGTGACTGAACTCCCCGAGCACCGGCTACCTTTTTCTTACTGCTATTGTGACATCGTTGAAGAAACTGGGCTCAATGAGTAAAGGATGTAGAAAATTAATAACATGGATGATACTGCCATTTTGGAAACTTTTCAATTGATAAATATATATACATGTATCTGGCCCAAAATCTTGTAATTATATTAATTTGATATTCAAGGGCCTTAAATAAGACAATAGATTCTTATATTTCACCTCTTTAGGTTACATTTTAGGTAATTGTTCCCGGCATACTTGCCAGTCCTAACATACAGACATCCAATGTAACACACTAATCATTGTAACAACACTTGTTAATTCGACAGTTGTTGTGAAGTCAGCTGACGTAATTAAATATTCTATGATGACGAACAGACTTCAGTTTGAATGAATAGTATATTAAATAAAAACAACTAAAGAGGCAGATCGATTGAAAGCACTAACCTTCTATCATAAATTTTAAGTTTGAGTTCAAGCTAAATCTTTACAAGTGTCATTACATGTTATTTTGTAGTATTTGATATCATTTTCTAAAAACAGATGCTAGGATAAACTATGAAAATGTATTAACGTGGTAGGTCTTACAAAAAATGAAATTTACAATTATTGTTTCCATTTGCATAAAAAAGTACTGCAAGACCAAAATAATTCAGATAAAAGTATAAAATCACTTTGAAACGTAATCCCATCTATTCACCATAATGATTTCTATCTTTTCTAAGTTTAAACTGCTGATCTAAGAAACAGATTGCTTTTGTTGTCTTTAGTAATTAATCACTTACATATCTCAAAAGACTTTTGCACATGTTTGCCCCTTCCTGTAATAAAAAACCTGGAGGGACAGTTTGGGTTATTTTTCAAAACTTATTTTACAGCAATATTAATTACAAAAAAATGTATTTAGTTTTGCGATATAGAAGGTCAAAATGACCTTATTTTAATATGCAACTCTATGTATTGTCCTAATGCATTCATGTAACAAGTGTTAAGAATCTATGTTTAAGACACTTTTCCTCCTTTCTCAACCCCCTGCTTTTTTTAAGTAAAAATTTAATAAAAGTTATCGGCAAAATTACCTGAAGTTGGTAGTCGGTTTTGTCTGTGTTTTAATACTTGTATGTACCAAGAATCGTAAAGTTTTCCTTCAAGACCATTTCCCTGTTTTTCAAATAATGTACAAAAGCTTTCAGTAATCCTATTTTAAATTTCAACACTGCACAACACTCTAATGCATGCCCGTATCTCCCTAACTTTTTGTCGTATTTAAATCTTAAAGCCTTCTTAAGAAATATCTGGAAATCCAGGTTTATGCTATCTTTTTAGTGTAATACTACTCAATTTCAAAATGAGAAAAAAACTTTCCGTCTTGATTTGATCCAACATCATTTTCATTAATGTTTTAGCTATATCATGATAAACAGTTTTAACAGTGAAGATGGCTGAATTACAAGGAGAAAAACATCGATCTTCAATAGGTAGCAAGCAAAACTTGCGAGAAACAACAGTACAGTTCCTGTGGACCATTTTTATTTGCTCAGAGCCGAGCACCAACTTACACCTTAGATATACAATGTAGTAGGCTAGTTCATTAGCCAATAAGGACCAGGAAAGAAATTCAACATTCCTACCTTCTGTCGAAGAAAAGGCATATTGAGCTATAATTGTTTTTGGACATAGCTAAACTCACAACAACACACAAAGAGAAATGTTAGAACTAACAAATGCTCTCCAAAAGTCCATTTTACCACAGTGAAAAAGAGCATTACATCGTGATCATGGAGCTACTTTTATGATTCAATTTTACTGTATTTTGCCATTTCCATCTGTCATATGAAACTAAAAGCATTAATGATAGTCTTATTTTTTTTAATCAAACTCTTGAAGACTACATGACTACAGGACCGAAACCGAACTTAATTGTGCACACTCTATTTGGTATTATTTGTTTCACCTATTACACAAGATTAATACCTGCCAGGTGGATTTCTTAGTTCCAAGGCCGTCAGCAGTCTAAAAGAAAATTTTGTAATTGTTGGGGTTTAATAATTTCGATATTTTTCAGCTATATCGTGACTAACAGACTAGCATGAGGATTAACGTGCGGACAGCTACCTTGGACAGGTAAAAGCCCCAATCTTGGAAGTGTCTGGAAACCTTGACACATGAAGCAGGGCGAGCGGGGATCGAACCCATGACAGTGGTGTTAGGCTAGTGGTTAGCAACCTTAACCAGTCGGTCATGGTGGCTCCGACAATTTACTTACTGTTCTAAATCTAATGTATCGCTTAATTGTACGGCATTTTAAAGTTGGATTTGCTGTCTTCGTTTGATTGTTTCTGTAGTCTGCTTACACATATATATGAATATCCTTTTAATATTCAATTTTATGGCAATACCACCACTGGTGACATTGTACTTATCGAAATTTCTATCTAGTTCACAAAGAAAAAAACATTTATTTACATTGAATAATTATTACGCACAATTTAAGCATTAAATATCAAATGTTTTTTGTTTAAAACGTCATACAAAAACCTGAAATTTAAAAAGTTCTTTTGTACGGCAGATATAATTCCTGAACTTAACATCAAAACCAAAGGTCATCATCACAGAAACTGAACTCCTCTTACTTTCACAACTCTGTATCTGATTATAATCAGTATTTTCCTTACTATACAAGGCATTCCACTTGTTAAAACTCCAAGCGTTATGGACACAATGTTTCGCATTGACTGACAGACAGACAGATGGACATATGATACCTATATGCTTGGAAGTAAGTAGATACTAGCAATAAATTAACTTCATGTTTGTACGTCTGTGTTTAACATTTTCCAGAATTGTTTCTCGACTGTACAATATCCGGAATATTAGAAATATTTAATAAATATACGATTGTAAAGAATAACAACACCTCAAAATGGATTTAGCAATATTGTACCAATTATCAAAGACAGAACTGAAAAAGAATCAAACAAATACGTTTTATTCTATCCAATAAACGACGACAAATCAGTCCTTCTTTGGTTGAAATATCACTTCTTGCAGGAAGTCCTTAGATATAGCTATAATTCTATAGAGCGGAAAAAAAACAAACCATGCATCAGTTTAATGTATTATTATCCCATTATTTCAGAACCAAACAGATAAGCGTATTTAATACAAAATGGATTCTGGTTTTAGTGTACTGTACAGCAGCTAAGACCTTCACCCAATGTGCATGCAACACCCCTGGCAATTCTGAGAAATTTGTGTCGTGTAATTGTCCATGTAGAGTTGCCACCTGAAATTCTCGTAACAATAAGCACTGAGAATCCCAAAAACTTTTGACCTGTAAAATTCACGTGAATATTTTTACGGATTATTTCCCATGCAAATTTCACCGTGTATTCAGGTGGCAGTTGATCGCAGTGTTTTCTTGGAAATTTTACAAATTATTTCACACGCTAGCTATAAAATAACCGTTAAGATGTGAAAACATCCTTATTTTCCACGGGAAGTTTACGGCCTATTACAGGAAATCAAAACATCTTAATTTAATTTTTTGGTGGTACTTCTTGACAAGGTTTATGTACATTTTTACAGCATCCTTTCCCGTTAAAGTCGTGGAATCAATTGACGGTATAGGTTAAATTCATAGGGAAAACACCGTTAATTTTTTTTCTAATTTCACTTCAGTTTTCACAAGGTTTTCACGAAGTCCTAGAACAGTAGTGAGAATAATGTTTATGACAAATATTTTCTTGCCAGATCAAATTTTTATATATATATATATTTGGGCATTATTATTTACTCGTTCATGTATGTTCAAGACGATCCATTCTTAAACTTAAGACAAGAAAAAACATTTTATATAAATCCGTTTATCCATGTCAGCGTATAGTATCATGTAATACTGTATTTTTATTTCTGGTTCTGAAGATTTTGAAAAATTTCCACATAAAAGCATATTTTCGGTTTTGATTTTCGAACCTTAGACCTAATGAAAACTGAAAAGTTGCTTTATATGAATTTGTAGTTCTGTGTTACATGATACTTCGTGCCAGATATTACTGAATACACCGTGCGCCTTCGAGGTTGTATACGAAATACGTAGTTTTTAATGTAAACAGCACTGATGCTTCATGCCAAATCAATTCCGGTCAAACGAAAATGTTACACTTTCGAATTTTGGGGCTTAGTTTTACCAGTACATGACACTTCGAGAAAAAGTAGTATAATAGTTTTGAATGGCTTTAAGTTTGGTCAGTCACTGTTCCGTATAACCCCCCTCCTAAATAAATTAAAATTTGGAATGTTACGAAATATAAAATGACATTTTTCGATACAGGACTATCTTGCGGACGATCGACGGCGTCGCAATATTGCAATGTTTCGTAAAAAATCATTTTTAACCATATTCTCCTAATTTCTAAACATTTATTCTTGTAGAAAAGATTAGTCACATTTCGTAACAAAATTAACCATAATAGTCTTGCATGAAAATAAATATCGATGAAAATATATGCATATATTCAAGTATGACTGTTGTTTAGGAGTGAAGCTGTTGATTTCATGAGTAAATAGAGATGAAAAGAAAAACATGAAAAATCATCTTTATCCATTTAATTAATTATTTATTTGGGGGCGTTAGATTGGATTGAAATTTGAACTAGCTTTTCAAGATTATTTACCTATGACAGATATACTCATAATATATGTATTTCGTTAAAAATTGATGTCCAAAACATTTATTCACTCATTCATTATGCTGTAAATAATATGCGTCATATTTAGCGTTCAGACAGATTTCCGAAGCATTGATTATTTTTTCAAGTTTCCTAACGGGAGTCTACTTTACTTTTTGGACCTTAATTGCATGGTATCCGATTAAACATGGAATTTTTATCTACAGACACTTGAATCAGCGACTCATAGTCATGCTTCGTGCCAAACAACATGCCTTTCATTCGTCATTCTTTAAAAACAAAGATTATAAGAGTTTTTCCCCTTTACTTCTCTTGAAACTTTAGACTCAAATATACAGAGGATTATATGTACAATTCAAATTTAATATATGTCACTATCATGCTTCGTGGAAATTATTTTATCATTTCATTCGTTGATTCTGAAGCTGAAAACTTTTAGGGATTTTATGAATGTTTGAATCGCTGGACTTGGATCCTGTAAATCATAAAATCATTTGTACCTATTTTCATTCTCATGAAATAATGATAATATGTTATACCAAATCGTATTGCATTTTCCCCGCTTTTTTTTGTTGTTGCTGGTTCCTGATAAAAATACATATGAAGATCCTTGGATCCCCTACCTATCCTCCCCTGATAAGATTCACTTCATATTTAGTGAGGTTGCTATCCATCACCTTAACATGACAGTGGGAATTGAAAATTTTGATCATTTCAAATACAGTATCTTACGTTTCGGTTGTTGTTGTAAATTCTTTAAAAAAGGACAATATATGTTAAATTGTACTAAGTTTGAATAACGAAAACAAACCCCGTCTTCCTTTTTGGAAAGTTTTCATTATCACATTTAATCCTATTTTGTTACTTGTTTTGATATTTATTGAAGTTAATACTTTTAAACGTTGCATATACTACATCCAAAAGCTTTAGAGTTATAAAAAATTGAATGGAAATAAATAATCAACAGAAGATTTATGAATTGCATATAAACAGATGACATCCTTTCTATGTTACTATTAATACAGTCAGACATTTTCGGAAAGAGGAAAACGGTATCAATTTAATAAGACAATACTTATATTCGTAACTTAACAATGACAAGGAATCGAGTACCACCTCATACATCATTTCGATAGCTCCAAAGATGTTTACTGCATGAAACCATTATCAGCCTGGTTCACCAGAGCAAAATTTCTTTTCGATACAAAGCAGAATGATGTGTTACATATATACTGTTTAATATTTTTTTATTGTTTTTATTATCACAAAATTTACGCCCACCCTAACGAATTAACCTCTACAAAATATGTTACAGGTAAATTAAAAAACGCAACAGGAAGAATATAACATTATCGAGGTCGTACATTAGACCAGTTTAGAAGTAAACAATTTCAAAGGAAATTTGAAGTATAAGTAATGTTTACTTCAACACCTGCACCCGGCATAACAAATTGAGAGCGGTCTAGGTTAGTGTAATAACTGAGATTGGGATATTACTTCTTCTCTCTACAGAAGGTGTAAAGCGAAACAAATATGAATTTTAGTGCAATACAGATTGTAACGTCAATTAAGACGTTGAAAATTTCACGGCATCAATTCCATGATTGATGCTGTTAGATAATAACGTAAATGTATCGTTGTCCAATTATATGAAAATAATATAATTTTATTTTTACTTTTGACAGCTGTATTAAAAAAGATAACAGTATTGCATTTGAATATTTGCCGACATTGTTTATTTGCATTATTGTCGGAATTATCCGTTTACTGGCGCTGAAGCGTCGCAAGTGAACTCAATTTGTGGTCATCATGTCGACCATTAATTAGCTCACTACTGCGTATCGTTTGGCTTTGTAGTCGTAGGAAATGGGAAAAGAAATAGCTGAACTTGGCGAATCAGCTTTCCAGAATAAACTTAAAAACTGTCCAGAAGTTCATGAATTTGATTAAGAGTATCAAAGTCAGCAAGACAACATGTCATTATACGTCAACACTTTATATTGACACACTGCAAAACACTGCATAACACCAAGTACCACTACAAAACATCGAAACACCCCCTTTTCCCCACCAAAAGAAAGTAAATAAATAAAGATACAGATATAATAAAGAACAACTAATTCATACATGTACTTACAATTTTTCGTACTCATCTATTCAGACTGAAAATATAAAACAACGAAGAATTACTTGACATAGCTAATTACCAAAAGTCTCCAAAAAGCATACTTGTTTAATTGTTAAGAGAAGAAATACGATAAATATTTATAAAAATTAAAAATATTTCCTGCTAATTAGGTTTCCAATTCTATATATGCTACACCATTTGATAATTTATATGGATTTACATGGAAGATAATAATATTAAAAAGTTAGAAAGCATTAAAAGACACATATTTACTTTACTTGACACAGCTAATTACCAAAAGTACACAAACAGCATACTTGTCTAATTGTCAAGAGATGAATTTCGATAAATATCTATAAGAATTAAAAACATTTCCTGCTAATTAGACTTCCAGTTCTATATATACTACACACTTTAATAATTTATTTGATTTGCACGGAAGATAATAATGTTAAAAACTTAGAAAGCATTACATGGTACATATAGTAATTATCTCGTATTACTGAAATAATTAAATTGTTTTATTGTCCGTAAAACTTCCAGCATTCTACCGTAATTACGATTTTAATAATATTACATACTTTGATGATTTATTTAATTCACGTCAAAGACACAATAACTGTGAACTTATTGAGTAATAAAATATTTGCAATAGGATATCAATTGTATCTAATTTTGTTCATTTCTCTCTTTATGCATGTTATATCGTTAAAAATCTACGTTAATTTATGTTCTACCGCGATTATTTGTCAATGAAGTCTCAAACGTATTACAAAGGAATCAAATTAAGGATTCACTGAGTAATAATAACCTCAACACTTATTAGAATACTCAATTCATTTCAAGATTTTTGCACAAATGTTGCTGTTTACTTCATTTCAAATTAAAAACATTTAATAAAAAATATCCTGTATATTGCTACCGTTTTTTTAAAATCTACAAAGACAAGCACCGCAGTTTTTACCTATGAACTGATTTTCCTTTCAAGAAAGAAATATAAATGCCAATATGTTTTAAACCAACGTTTGATAAAAGTTGACACAAATACTGTCTGATGTAAATGTTAATTTAATTCCTCGAACGTAGCATCAGAAGAATAAATAGATTGTTTATGAAAATGGTAGAAATGCATTCATGCTTTTTTATATATGTACTTGCAAAACGTCATTAACACCACTAAACAGTTTACAATAAACAGCTTTAGACAATATGATTAGTCATCATATGTCAAATAACGTATAATGAGCAAAAATAATCTGTAATAACAATTGCAATTAACACAACATATTTTAAGGGACACAACCTAAAACAGTTACAATTTCTGAAGATAAGATTGGTTAACGAAGGAAAAAACAAAACAAAAGCGTCAACAGAAGGTCATCGAAAGTAACAAATATCAACGTAAAGTATGTTACATCCTTAACATTATAAAATCTTGTTCCAGATATGAAATCAAAACATTACGAGATATTTACAAGTAAAGTAACACAACTTTATATTTCGATATTACTATTAGTATGTTAATTAAAATGCACTTATCGAAGACCTCTTCGTGTTGCTGATACATTTGTAAGTTTGATTAAAATAAATGTCCAAAGTTCATGGGGGCGTTGAACAAAAAACATACACAGCTTATACGGTGAACCATACCTATTTGATGTCATTAATTTGATCTGAAAATATTGCTGATTATTAGTGTTTAATATAGTTACATGTAATTTTTCAATTTAATTATTATGAGCGAAGCCAAACCCCATCCCCTCCCAAGAAAATACCATGATTCTGCTGTAATTTACCGATAATTTTTCCCCGGAGGGTTCTAATGTCAAGCTGAAAGGAATTTCATCATTATTCATTAACGCCTTAAAAAACTCGGCCATCGAGGCTCTAATGATTAATAAATAATGACTTCTTAATGAAAAACAATAATGATATTAATACTTCACGTAGTCGTCACTGTTTGTCTGCACGTTGTTTTCACTGCTTGTCTGTCTACTAATATTTGTGTATTATTTAATTTGCACTAATTTACAAGTAATTCCTAAAACAATGTTGAATTGACAGCTGCTGAAACATTCGCCCTCGGCTACGCAGTCAGTTAGCAATTAAAAATAACGTCTGAATAAATTGAATGGCAATTTGCTATAATACAGAATTACTGAACTATAGCCACACCAATTGATTGTGGACACAACAGTCACTTGTCACACATCTCTTACTGACACAACACAATGTGTTGCCTACTTTCATACCCAAGTCCCCTTGATTTCTACCCGACACGATTTCTTTTGACTAATCAAATACAAGTATTCACAAAGCACATTAAACAACCAACAAAAGATCTTACTTACGACTATTTGTGCTGTAATGCATAATTTTTTTTAATTTTTTTAATTTTTTTTTTCTGTCGGTTTTTTTTTTGGGTGGTAATAAAGCAGAAATGGCTGATTCATGCCTAACTTTTAGTTCAGTATGTCTAATTTTCATATCTCGACTCGTGGGTGCAACCAAGAAATCAATAAATGACAAAATCCTTCAAATATGGATTTGGGAGAACAAAA
>JAOXYI010159475.1:0-18481 GCA_028566495.1 Lithophaga antillarum | reverse complement strand
CCCTGCACCTAGACACGATAGGCATCTCCTGCTTACCCTGCACCTAGACACGATAGGCATCTACCGCTTACCCTGCACCTAGACACGATAACCATCTCCCTCTTACCCTGCACCTTGACACAATAAGCATCTCCTGCTAACCTTGCACCTATCTGTGCGTAGAAAGGGCAAGCATCGCCTGCTTACACCTAAAGTATATTTAAAAAATTTAAAATGAGATTTTTCGGCAAAATCATTGATATACATTTTTTCGAAATAATGTTCACTTTGTTTCTTACAAGCAGCAGAGTCTGACTTGAATATTTCTGAGATTTCACTCTCATAAACTAAGATAGGTTTAATATTATGATAATACAAATGACTTACAGTTGAAATACTTTGATTGGCAGGTGATAAACACCTCGGTATCTTGAAGGATGCCTTGAGTGATTTCTTAAATAATTCAACTTTATGTCTACAAAATCCGCTTGAAACAAATGTTATCTCCAAGTAACTTTCATACATTTATCCCTGCCCTAATGCAATATCAGTTTTCATTCAGGGGCATTACATAAAAAAGAAAACTTTATCCAAACCCAGTCTTTAAATTTGAATTTCAATTTTATAGATGATGTCTCATCTTTAGACAACTGTCGTTTCTACCACTACTTACATTTTATCTATACCAGTGAGTTTGAAATTAAGGACAACACAGATGCATATCAGTCTGCGTCTTAAATAATAATAATGAAGGACTATTCAAATCAAAACTATACGACAAACGTGATGACTAAAATTTTCTCATTGTGTGTCCACTACAGAAACTTCTAGACAGAAGAATATTACTGTCACAAAAACTACTTAGTCAAGTCTAAGTCAAGCCAAAATTAATGCCATCATTTGGAAAAATTCATTGTTCCCATCACGAGTAGGTTGACCAGTACACGTATATAGAGTTTCCGTATCAGAGATGATTATGGACATGTTCCCAGTATAGTCATTGCCAATTCTCCTTACCCGATTTGCGACTTCAATACCAAACACATCATACTACATTGTGTATTTCCCGCAAATTTTCAGTGTCATCCAATAAAAATTGACCCTACATCTGATGTTTCATTAGAATCTGTTTTTGATATTTTGGAAAGACGATATTACGGAACAAATCGGTTCTTCCATTCAATCGAAATCAAAGATCTCGGTATCTTCCACCGAGTGGAAAATTCTGCGCCTTTCATCCTCTTTTCACTGTGCTTTACTCGAAGAAAGACAGAATTTTCCATACTCGTGGAATATATCCTGATCTTCAATAAGCTCCCGTTGAAGAATTTATTAATCTTGACGAACGTGGATTTATATTCTAATATTAACAGCAGTTTCACCTTATATTACTTAATGTTGATCGTTCTGAAACACATTCTATTTATTAGAATAAGGGTTAAAAATATCCTGGCCTGACATACCCAAATCAACACCCAATCAAAAGTTTGCATTTCATTATAAACAATTAGATATATAAAACCGGCATCCCGTCATAAATATTTCCGATTCGTCGTTTCGACAGTTAAGGAATACAAGGCTTCTACAACCTACATTTTTTCGAACAAAACAACAAAAACAAGACAAAAAAAAAAAAAAAAAAAAAAATGAATCAAAATTACAAAATGAAGCCAGCGCAATCGCCTAAAAATCTGCAAGTGAGAATAGCTGAATCGACAAGATAAGCTTCCACTGCTATATATCTGTTTTGAAAATCCATTTGATAAATACTTTTGATATAAACTAAACTTGAATCTTTTAAGCGAATTAATGAAACTGGATTTTTTATCAATGATGGAAGGAATTTTGTCGTACATTTTTCCTAGCTTATAGAGGAAAGAACTTATATCAAGTTTAGTCTCACAAACATTTCTATCACTTAGCCAAAATAAATGAAAAAATATTCTAAAAGGTACTAGGTTGATGCGCTTTTGCATTATTGATTTATTGACAATAACTGGTATAAATCTACCGTATCATCTACCAAGTCACATCAATAATAATCATAGTGGCAGCGAGAGTATCTGCTTTTAAAGGAGCTGGGAAATACTTAAATCTGTGAATTAATGTAAGTATGATGTCATAATAACTTTTGGCTTTTAGTTAATACTGAGTGTAACGACATTCCCGTTCATTCGTAGTATTACATATTTTAGACTGTGTATGAAGCTGTTATTATTTTGAACTACACATTTATGTAAGCTTACTGATCATTAAAATGTATTAAATCAAACAGCGAAGTTTTAAAGAAAAAATAATTGTCAGCATTTCAAAATGGTCCCATCGAATAGATCATACAATTTGAAGTGTGAAATCACAAGTTGAAACCGTTTGTTAAAAAATTACTAACAATCTTTTTTTCAGTTACTGATATTGATCTTTGATATTTGTAAGCCACAAATATTTTAAACACACATATCTTCAAAAAAAGAGAGTCGTTTCTAATTAAAAACTTAAATACATATCAAATATATATTGTTCCAGATATAAAGAATGTATTGTGTTTAAATTTTATTCGTAATGAAGTTTTAATCCTTTATATTCATTTCTGTTTGACAAATCATGCGCCAGGTAAATGAATGTGAAATATGACTGACCATTGGTAATTTTTTGTCAACAAGATAAAAATGAGCATCCATAAACTATAACAAAATCAATATTGATTTTAATTCTGTCACTGAGGTATTATAGAGTATCTCTCTAGATGTATGTGTGACCGGAGACTAGATTCTTATCATGGCCTTTGTTAGAATCATAGAAAAGGAGAGACTCTTTATTTTCGTTATTGCATAATGAATTATCCATCCCCAAGTAGAAAATGTAATGATTCAAGTATTATATTTTTTTTTTCGATAAATCAATTTCCTCAACCAGATGCACATTTGAACAAATTTATATCTCATAAGTTGTGCTCGAAACTAAATATTTGAAAATCAAAGTAAAATCTAATTTTCAAGAGCAAAAACACCACAACTACCAAAGTATAGCCAAAGCAATCTTAGGATACCCGTGTAAGAGGGAGACAAACTTTAAGTTAACATATTAAAAATACTGATTGGATTTCACGAAGTATTCAATTAATTTTGATTCCGGTACCAATGTACTGGTTACTGGGCAAATGATACTATCGGGGACTAACAGTCTATTAGCAGTGTTTGATTAGGCAATGATAGTAAATCTGATGAATTAACAAACAAAGCCGATATAGAACTGAAGACAGTAACAACAGAATAAAATGAACATTTACAAAAGGATACTGCAGTCCTGTCCAAAATGTAGTTTTGCTTCTGATGCCGTTGTTCATTCGCGTGTGAAGTATTCAATTTTACCTTAAACATACAACTTGTATTGGTGTTATGTCTGCATAGATAACATTCAGAAAAAGGCAGATACGTAGTATCACAACACCCGATAGTGAGATCCGCATGCTATATCTAATTGTGACGCCTTTAATTAAAGATTAAACTTTAAAGATATTGTTTTAAGTAAACAGAAACTACGAAAATTCCATAAATTGAGTTTACAGGATATTTGGAAAGGTTATAAATTGGTCACACATTATCTAGTTTGTTGCTACAAAAGCAGAATTAAAGTACCGAAGATATAGCCCTAAATTTGCTGTTATTTTTTGCAAATTTTGATAAGTGTTGTACGGATTTTTGATTTGCAGACCCTTTCTCTGGTCTATCCAGACATTTGAAAAAAATCTTAGATATTAAATGGCAAGTGCAAATTTATATTTGATTTTTCTGTTATTAATCTTGACAATACCAAAACAATCGATGAAGAATTTCCTGGTCTCAGATTGATTTAGCATCAAACTTTATAACCGAACACACGCAGAATAAAACTGACCGAAGACATTATCATATTTTGGAAAACATATACAGGTACTTGATCGATTTCATTGTTAGACGTTTAAAGAATGCGAATTGATCATAATTCTTTGGCTTTCTTTTTGAACACATTGAACAGTGATAATTACCACTATGAAATCAGATACCGTGTCCCGATTTTGTCTTTTCCACGTTTTTGTGGGCTTGATAATAGTGCAAAAACAAGCTTATCATATCATTAGAGAATCTACATCTATTTTCAATCTAGTTTTGTATGAAAAAGGTATTGTACATGTAGTCCAGATTTCGGTCCTTTTTTATTTGTATTTTTCTTTTGTGTATGTACTGGTATTGTGTTGTTATGTCTCGTTTTATCAATTATTCAATTATTATTTTATATGTCCAGTGGTCAGTCAACTTATTTACCAGTCATTCTTGTCAAGGTACATGTTTGTATATGTAAACTGGATGTAATAAAAACATCACAGTACTTAAAGCACATTTCCACCCTCCCACCTATATTTTGTTTTCGCCATACGGAATTTTGACCAGGAGGAAAGGACAATGCGTACATATGCAAATTTTTTTTTCGCACCCTTAATCACTTAGTACCCCTATGATGCTGTTCTAAAATCTTGAATATGACCTATGCGCATCCTGACTACAGTAACGTCTAACCATACAACAATCAATTTGTTATTCACTTTTAACATATTTTTCGCACCATAATTTACTTGGCAATACGACGGGTGTTACATGCAAAGGACATGCTTATACTTCCGGAATGCCTGATATCGCTCCTAGGTTTAATGGGAATTCGTGTTGTTCTGTCTGCAATTTTTAGTGTTCTGTCTGTGGTTTGTTTCCACGTTTGTAATAGTGTTTGAGTCTTTGTTTGAAATGGTCTTGTCTGTTCTTCTGGACGTATGATTTATGATCGTACACAATCTTCTTCTTTTTACTTGTATATAAAACTCTCACTTAATTTTCATCAATTGTCCTGGAAGGTATTATTGCAATCAGTGCTAATCACTAAGTACTACTGTACATTTATTAGTTGTGTGTAAATGGAATTTTTTAGTATTTTATATATTTTTGAAGATATTGAGATCCCTAATAGAAAACATAAGACTATATGTAAAAAAACGGATGCAAACTTCACAAATCTATGCACGTAAATATATTGAATTATTATCATGAAAAAAAAAATGAAAACTGTAAATAAATAGTTCTGCACATGAATCTTAGTTTTACGCTACTCTATCATTTTACGCATCATCGTTCCTTTGATCGATTATGTACTAAAAAAAAAAAAAAAAAAAAAAAAAAAAAAAAAAAGCTAATATTTCGTGCTTTTCAGTCGTGTGCATTTATTGGATATCCGTTGGTTAATTTGATTTAGACAAAGCAATATAAGTTAAACTCAGTATTAAAGATTGATCTTCAGTCGCTTCCGGTTATTCTCTGTCATAAATTTGATACATGTAAACGTTTGTGCTTTACAAATGTTTTCATCCAACAGCTGACATAGAAAAGCAGAGCAAATTCTTAATTTCCAGTGCTCGAATTATTTGGCTGTTCCGACGTCTTAATAAATAATTTTTGCAATTCGACTAGGTTTATCTGATCATGTATGGTATCAATAGAAAGTTTTAGTTTTAAAAGGAATACCTAATTTTGGTATTCAATATTGTCATATAGCTATCATAGCTAAAATCTAAGCCCCTTACTAAATTTTACGAAAAATTCTCAAAATTTATTTTCCCAGCTTTAGATAGATTACCTAAATGTACAAAATATTGATTGCATTTGTGTTTTCTAGTTTAAGTAGTAAATTCAAATAGAACTGGGACCATTTGTGTTTTTGTATCATTTTTTTACCAAACTTTTCGACGAATTATTATTATGTGTTCTCTTAAGTGCTGGTCATCTATTATAGAAATTTGGAACTTATCATTACCTTTACGATACACCTGCACATAATAAGAATTAAATTAAGGCCAGTTAGCAGTAACTGAACTTCGTCTGGTGGATTGCTCCAAAATGGTCTAACAATGACCTTCCTTTATATTGTTGACATCGTCGTTTCTATGACGTCGCTTTGGCGTCCTTTTGAATCATTTTACACAAAATGATAGTAATTTTACTATTAAATTGCCTTGAATCTCTAAAAGGCTCATAAAAGTAAAACGAAAATCATGCATTTCAATCATACTTTCCGTTGATATAAAAGAAGTTTGCATCCCCAACTTTGCAATTTCATAGCACAAGAACGTGTGACTTTTATATTGCAGTTTACAATAAATAATTATCAAACCAAGGAATCTTAAATGATCCCCCCCCTCAAAAAAGAAGCCGAGAAAAGCCGTTCTGTATATATAAAGAATAGAGAATAATAAGGAGACAGTAGAAAACCAATGAATGAAATCATTTTTTCGGACAAAAAACACAGCAGTATAAAACAAACTGAAAAAAAAGCCAAAATACATGTACGACAATAAATCTGTGATTTTGGACACAAGTCTGAATCCAGCTGAGACTCGGAAATTGTATACGGATCGTGATTTGTGATGGTTACCATAATAATTCGTTTAAGCATTTGATAAACTTTAGTATGCTGTCTCTATGAATGCAGTAACGTTTTGCGATTAAGATTTTGTATTTTGTATAGGACAGCATCCATTTATGTCTAAAAATACGCTAATTTTCCTTTAATGATAGGGTACTTAATATATTTGCTTGTTTGTTTTGAAAACTTCGTTTGATAAAAACTTTTAACATAAACTAAATTTGAATATCTTAAAGCGAATTCATTATACCGGAATTTTTATCACTAATGGAAAGTTTTTCATAATTTACTAATTTATACAATAGAGAATTTATATCAATTTCAGTCTCACAAACATTTCTATTACTAAGCAAAAATAAATAAATAAAAATCTCTTTAAGGTTGATGGGTTTTGCGTTATTGATTTACCGACAATAACTATATCTAGTATATATATCACTCAGCGTATCAATTTCCAACTCACATAATTTATTATCATATTGACGGCGAGACTTTCCAGGAGCTGGAGAATAATTGAAAACAAGTTTGTTTTAACCAGAAATTATTATTAACTATGATGACATAATAAGTGTTGACTGTTAGTTAATAGTGAGCATAATAACATAATTAATGAGATCGCCCAGTACTTATTTAAAATTGGCCCCAGTGAACACATAAAAAATATGAGCAATTAATTAAAGTGCTAATTGTCAGGTTTGAATCGTTTGTTTAAAAAACATTACTAACAATCGTTTTTCAGTCACTGATATTGACATTTGTAAGCCGAAATATTTTAAAGACAAAAAGGTCATTTCTAATTAAAAACTTAAATAAGTATTAAATATATATCGTTTCAAATATAGAGAATGTATATCCGTTTAAATCTTCTTTTTAATTGACATTTATATTCGTTTCTATTTGACAATCATGCACCAGTTGACATCAATAGACTATGAGAAAAATCTATATTGAGTTGAATTTTGGCACTGAAAGTAGGATAGAATATTTCCCTAGATATATACGAGAACGGAGACTATATTCTTGTCACGACCTTTTTAGAATCATGGAAAAGGACAAAGTCTCTATTTTTGTTATTGTGAGATGAATCATCCACAAGTGCAAACTTTCATGGTTCAAGTATTATATTTTCTTTTCCATGATTTAATTTTCCAAAACCAAAGGCGCATTTCAACAATTTATATTTGTTCAGGTGTGCTCTACACCAAGTATTTGAAAATCAAAGGAGAACAGAATGTTGAAGCGCATATAAACCAGAATTAACATCAAAGTATAGCTAAAGCAATCTTAGGATACCTACACAAGACAGAGGCAAACTTTAAAGTTAAGATATTAAAAACAATACTGACTGAATTTCACAAAGTAATCAATTAATTTTGATTCCAGTACCAATGTACTGGCTACTGGGCTGATTATACTCTCGGCTAATAAACTCTACTAGCAGTGTTTGATTAGGCAGTAATAGTAAATGTGATGAAACAACAAACAAAGCCGATTAAGAACTGAAAATACCGACAATGGAATAAAATGAACATCTACAAAAGGATATCGATGAGTTCAGAAGTATGTTCAAATCCTGTCCAAAATATAGTGTTGCTTCTAATGCCGTTAGTACATTATCAAATGAAGACTTTCCTGATACTCTAAAATATAACTTTTGCATTGGTGTTATTTTTGCATATATAACGTTCAGTAAAAAGCGCGTTTTATTCTCCATGCAAATTGTATAGATGTAAATGTAAATTAAACAAATTATTACAATGGACATTGCACAATCGAGAAAGTAAAGTTATGGTGAAATTTATTTAGATGCACGGAATTTTTGCCAAAGCGTAATTTCGAATCTGTGAAACGGAGAAATTAATATTCGACAAAAATTTTTGCCCGTTTAAGAAATGGGAGTATATTAAATTCATTGATTCGAAGGATTCTACGGGGAGTTGATTCACGTTTTTGGTTCATTGTTTGCAGTTTTTATTTTTACCATTCTCAGATATAACAAAAGCATTTTTAGCCTTTCTACCTTTGGAGATTTAAAACTTACCATCTAGAAAGAAGGAATTCTGAAAGAACCACAATACTCAGAGCCAAATATACCGACCGTGAGATCCACATGCTTTAATATGCACATGTACTTGAAACTATCATGCCGTTAATTAAAGACAATTTTTTTTAAAATAATTTCCCCAAACACAAATCACGTCAAATTCACGAACACAGGTTGCCTGATATTTGGAACGATTAAAAATTGATCAGACGTTATCTAGTATGTTACTACAAAAGCCGTAAATCGGAAGAGGTACCAAAGATATACCCCCAAATTTACTTAAAAAGAAAGAAATTTGGCAAGTTCTGTACATATGTTTGCGTTGCAGACCATTTCCCGGGTATATATATATATTTGAAAAAATTCTTAAATATTAAAAGAAAAGTGAAGACTTATAATTGATTTTTCAGTTATTAATCTTCACAATACAAAAATAATCAATGACGAATTTCCTTGTCGCAAATTGATTTAGCATCAAACTTCATAAAGGAAGACTGACGGACGATAGTATCATATTATGAAGAACTTATACATATATTTGATCAATTTCGTTGTTAGTAGTTTTAAAAAAAATGAGAATTGATCATAATTCTTGAGCTGTATTTTTTAAAAAATACACTGAACAATGATAATTAGCACTATGAAATCATATATCGTGTCCGAATATTCGTGTGTTTTACGTAATTTTTTTAGGTTAAAAAGTAGTGCAAGAACTAGATTATTAGACCATTATAGTATCGGCATCTATCATGTCTATTTTCAACCTAGTTTTACTTGAAAAATATTGTGGTCCAGACAACTGTTTTTTTCAGTTTTTTCTTTTTTGTTTACTCTAGTGTTGTGCTGTTATGTCCTTACAGTGATTTTTTTCTATCAATCTTTAGTATAGTTATTTAAAATGTATTTTATTCATCAGTCCAGCAGTCTATCAGCTTGGGTATCAGTCAGTTTTGCCAAAATTTATGTAAATTGGGTGTAATAAAAACATCATGGTACTTATAGTACATATTCATCCATCCACGCACATTCTATAATCGCCATACTGAATTTTTACCGGAAAAGGAACAATGGGTACCTATGCGAATTTTTATTTGACTGTTTCGTACCCTTAATTGCTTAGTACCAGTACTATGGCGTACTCAAATCTTGATTAAAACCGACGAGTTTCTTGACCACAGGCAGTCTAACCATACTACGATCAACTTAGTCCTCACTTTCAAGGTTTTTTTTTTGTACCATAATTTACTGGAGAATACGACGGATGATACATGTGAACAAGGGCATAGTTACTCTCCCGAAGCAGTACTGGTTTTTATGGGATTTCGTATTGTCCTATCTTTAGTTTTTCAGCGCTGTGTCTGTTTTTGTTTCCACGTTTGTGTTTGTTTGATCCCTTGTTGGTAATGATCTTGTCTGGTCTTCTTGATATATGATTTATGAATGTCATTAATCTTTTCGTTCTGTTTACTTCCATATATGTATCACTCTGTTGTTCTGGCAGTATTAAATGCAAACAATTTTAATCATTATATAATACGGTACATGTATAACTGTGTGTTAATATAATTTTTAATATTTGATATATTTTTTGAAGATTTCTGCACATGAATCTTAATTTTACGTTATTCTATCACTTGATACATCACAGTTCCATTGATCGGGTTTGTACTAACAAAACAAAACTAACATTCCCTGAATTTCAGGTATTCATTTGAAATATTATATCCTAAGCTTTCTACTGATACAATAAATGAACCGTAAGCTGACTCAGAGTTTCGGTTTTTCTTTTTTTTTATTATATGTCCAAGGATGCAATTTCAATAAAAACGAAAATTGGTCAAAATGACCTACCAGGGCCTTGAAATAGCCACCAAATCAACACTCCGTCTCGAAATGAAACTTAACATCTGAAATGCGACAAGGGAGGTATTTGAGACCTTACAAAAGTTTACCCGATGACTCTTTTGAGATTGCAAAATACGTCTACCTAGCTCGCAAAAGCGCGAACTTTCTGAAAATGTATCTTTGGTAAAGCGTGATATTAATGGTAAAGGTTTCCAGTTCAGCGAAACATAATATTCGAAGTTGATTGTAAAACTGATTTTTCTTCATTTAAAAGTTAAGCGGTTATTTCCATTTTGGTAGTGATCTTGATTAATCAAATAATCAAGTTAGATTATTTCAATTAGAAAATGAAAAAATCTTTGTTTTTACCAGTATAAGACGGGAAAAAGTCGATAGGCAAAAGTTTGATCAGATTCAACTGAGTAAGTCATATGGTTGTAACATGCAGTTTTTCCAACTTATTTTGAAATATTTTTCATACAGTAGACGATGTCATTTTTGGATTTTTTTCGGAGTCAGAATGCCTTGTATAATTTGATCCTTAAAACAAACAACCATTGGTGGATCCGGAAAAAATGTTTTTTATGCGACCTGACGGATGCAAGTTTTAAATGAATGTTCCGATTTTTTCTTCAGATTACTGCTGTAAAACATACATAATATACATCTAAAATAACATTTCACGCATTGTTCAGGGCATACTTCAAGTTTATTATTTCGAACCTGATTATTTGACCTTTTTATGCAGGTATCTGCGCGAACATCCATATTTTGTACACTGCAGTGCAGGTTGTTCAGGTTTGTGTCCTGCAGTCAAACGATTCGATTGATGTCTTATGAAAGGTATTATTGATATATTTGACAGAAGATTCATAACTCTGAAACTTGACAATCGTAAGTCATAGAGACACAGGTCTTCATTACAATTGGGTATGGTCATGGACTTTAATACAGGTTACAAGGTCAAAAATTAAACACAATTCTTTACCTTTGCTTGAATATGTTAGCTTAGTGTCTGTCTGTCCAGACTGTATCCTTAAATGTAGAGAAGATATCAGTCTGGGCGATGCTGCTGAACAACTGAGGCTACCTTCGAGAATCGGAAGATGGTGTAAATATTGACGGCCTATGACGGCTGTGAACAGAAAACATGCAGTTTATTTATTAGAAAACAAGAATGCAAGACGATATGTATAGCTTTTTCTTGAGATCTAACATTATGTAAAATGAAAAATATTCCACATGTGAAAAATCTGTATTGATGTTTTTTGTTACGTTCAATTACGGTCTCATCATTTCAAAAATTTAGAATTTGGGCGACCTAATTAGCTGCACAAATGTAGCTTAACAAGAATATTAGACCTGCAGCAGTATTGCATATAGTAGTAATGTGCTTTATAGAAATGCAATCACAAAAAGAAAAATACGTCTTAAAGGAGGAGGTAGGATAAGGCCCACATTTTGCCCCCTAGATTGTGAAAAAATAAAGTGTACCTGATTTATCTACTTTTGCTATTAACACAATTGTTCAAGGGAATATGACAAAAGTTATCGTACATGAAGTAACAGCCTAAATTTCAAGTCTCAAAATCAGACATTTTGTGGAAAACATGTAAACTTGCTAAAAATGGGCTATTTTTTTTTAAACAGTTTTGTTGAAAATTTAGTATGCGACGTCGTGTGCACCAGACAAAAAATTTTTCACCAGAAGGTGTATATTGGTAAGATACATTACTGGTATAAATATTTTGTATTGCATGCGACGGCACATATCTCATTTAATCAAAAACTAACTTAAAATAACTTGCATTTTGCCATTTCTTCTGAAAACGCCAATTAATAACATAATGATGACGTCACTGTGACGTCATAGACAGCTTTGTTGAATAAATAACATTAAAGTCCCTTGCAAGCAATTACAGTTATTAAATCGATTTTTGTAATGATCCGAAAGAATCCATTTTAGTGGCAAATTAGCCGTACTTATCCTACCGCCTCCTTTCTCAAAGGTTAAAGAGCATGTCAAATTAAAAAACTAAAGATCTCTTTATTTAAAAAAAAAGGTTGAGTTTGCTTTGCGTGACTTATTATATAGGAATTTGTATACAATCCGTGTTACTTTAGTCTCACAAGCAGACAAAGAAACAAATGCAACCTGCTATTTTCTTTACAAGTGAACATTTTTCATGTTCAGCCTCATATAACACCATGTCCTACAGAATAAAAACCAACCTGTAATCATTCTGAATAGTTCTGGTTTAATGATATCACTGATTTCTGAGAATAAAATACTGAAGCATATTTCCCAAAGGGTCCCGCTTTAACGAATATCCTGCACTGGCGGCTATCTTTGATTTTATATTGGCATAACAAAACATCAAGTTTGTAAAAGAACGTCCACATATCATTTATGAATACTTCTTTAATTGCTTCAGCAGTTTCTCAGGAGAAGATCTTTGCACACATTCTCCATTTGGTCAAACTATGTCCTGCGATTGCGGCCATCGTGCATTTCAGACTGACACAAAAGACACAACTTTCTAAAAGGACCATCCGATGATCGTTCCTGAACATTTCCGGGTTAATTGTTTCAGTGGTTCCAGGGTAGAATATCTTTGCATACACATTTGATTTCCAGTTGAGTATTATGCTAAACCAAGTCACGCCATGTGTTTTGTAAGATCTGTGAACTTTTAGCCAATAAGATTTTATTTATATGGTCCATTCAACAAACTTTATATAAATATAGACAACCCCACTCACGCACAAAAACGTTTTCGTGTCTGATTAATGTAGACTTTGCAACCGGATTCTGAGCCCCGCAGATTGGTTAAGGTCGCTGACTAGTAAGCGCTAGCCTAACACCACTTTAAGTGATAAGGTTTCCAGACGTCTACCCAAGGCCTTTCAGCGATTTAGGTAGATAACCTTCGGACTTTCCTTGTCCAATAAGTTTGGTAGTCACGATATACCTGAAAAATTGCTCAAAGTGAAAAGTTTTTGAAGTCGCATTATTTGACAATTTGTAATTTAAAAATCATAATGTTAATTGTTGGTATCCAAAAACGTAGCTATATTACACAATAACTGAAAATTTGATGCTTAATTTGAACGTGTCAAATGACTATATAGTTCTCTCTTTAAGATAATTACAATTGACTTTTGAATTAACTAAAACACACATTCTAATAATAATACTTTTATTATGGATTCTGAGACAACACAAACTTGAGAGTTTCACAGAAAGTAACCAAGGCAATTAAAATTTCAAGCAATTAAATTCCATGAAGAATAAAAGCGTCTCAATAACGCATTATAACTACACTTTCTTATAAAATATAAAATACTAAACAGATCAATTGTATCAAGTGTGAAATAGACATCGACAATCACAGACAATTAAATACAAACACTGACAAAAGATTCCAAAGAGAAATCCATCAATGATTTTTTAAAGCTTAGCTTTTCTTCGAAATCAGAGAATGTAGTCATTTGTGATTGCGGAAGAAATAAGGTTTTAAGGTTAACAACGTGATGAATTATACACACTAAGATTAACACCGTCATGAATTATACAGATAACTGGTCAATAAAACATGCGAGAGTCCAAGAAAACCAAGATGTATCCACAAAATCTGCAGACCGAACATAAGAATGGGACGACAAACAACCATGGAAAATAAAACCGGACGGGTAAAAATTGGATAACACGACCTACAAAATACATCTTTTCCAATTTTAGCTTTTAAATTTATCTAATAAACATAGGAATCATCCACTCGACTTTAAAAAGTTCCAAAAAAGCGGGAAAACTGGTAACAATTGTACAGCTGAACCAATGTTGTCATTAACATTGTCATTTTCATCCTCAGAATCTAGTGTCTGAGTATATGGCTCATAGCAACATTCCTTCGTCTCACAACCACACAGATCTAAACATGCCATATTGCTTTACCGACACGAACAATTTGACCCACATGCAGTCTTTTCAGTACCAATGCAGAACATACTTTTCAAAATTTATGACTCCATCTGCCCGTCATTTAAAATTGGAACGATTTCATCAACAATTCTTTTTTCCAGATGATGAAGTTAATCCTGTTTGTCCTTTAACATTATTTGCAGCGGCCATCTAGGGTTAAATTTTCCAGTCGCTCGCTTGACGTGTTGTTTAAAAGCTGTCTTACTATAGTTTCCGTACCATTTGTAATACGTCATCACAAGTTTCAAAATAGTTACAGTAATCACAAAAATAAGCATTTTAGAAACAAATATGAATACCAGTAAAATTGGCCTTAATTTTGAAATATGGAATTCAGTGAACACAGCCAACATAGCCTACGTTCCCTGCTGGATAGTATAAAAACAGTTTTCCCAAGAAAGACTTTTCTAAATCCAAAAGTGATCTGGGTATTTGTTTTAATTCAAATATGATTTGGTTATTGGCTTTAATTCGAACGAGATCGGAGAATTGGTTTTAATTCGAATGTGATATGAGTATTAATACTAGAAAGGTATCACAAAGCGTTCTCAAGAAGATCGTATAACAAATGAATGCGGCACTGCGGCGACAATATATTATGATTGACGGACTGACAACCGGATGAATTGACGATTGGCTCAAAACTAGAAAAAATTACACACCATTCTTACTTCGTAGCATGGGATATAATAAGCTTCATGTCAGTTGAGATTTAACAACGGTATTTACAACACGTGTTGAGAGACGGATACCCGTGACGTCTCATTGATCTTGAACTTTATATCAACAATGTTTAGAGTCGTACTTTTCATTCTGTGATTTTATATAAATGTTTAACAACGTTGGGTTAAATAGTGAATTTATTGAAAAAATTCAATATTTAACGCCGGGTGAGTGTTTCGTTAAAACTAAAACTTGTAGGTTAAGAACAAGTTATCATCAATAAAAATACATACAAAGGTAGCTGAAAGTCACTAAACATTACAGGAAAGTACAAATAAATTATTCCAAAACAATTTTCTTTCAAGAAATATACGATATAATATATGTTACTTGAAACGGAAGAAATATATTTGATTTAAACTTAGAAATCAACAATTTTTTTTGAGGTAATCTTTAAACAAATTTGGGCAGAAGGTATCTAACCCAATTGTTAAAATAAATGTGCCATAATAAAGTTAGACGACGAGACAACCTTGAACACAGACATATTTTTCGTTCAAATTAATTTTAGACGTGTTTGTTTCCGGCAAATTAAATGTCAAAAAGCTGTTTCGCTCTCGCCTATTGCTTGTTATAAAATGCAGTAAATTAAAAAAAGTGAGTTGTTTAGAAATGATGGTGTATGAAATTAATAATTTTCATTGAAGGAAATTATTTAATGAGATTTATGAGACAAAACACAAGTATCTAAGTGTTAGATGAAAATAGTTATAGATTGAATAAAAAAAACAATACATAGAAACGAATTTTAAAAATAATAAGGAGCTAAAATAAACATTTTAACGAATATACTAGATGCGTATTGTGCTTGTTGCACTAATAAATATTTGACGAACAATCATTTATTTACTAAATGTACACGTAAAATTTACATTTACAGAAGGAAATACGTACGATGTTTGTTTCATACATTTCAACAAATTCATAATAATGAGATTTATTTTATTCTCATTGTTACATTATAATTGTCGGTTATATTACTTTACATATATTGTTTGGTTTGAAAACAAACAGGTTACAGGAGGTTGTTAATGTGGCCTCTTTTGATTTTGGTAGGGTACGGTCATGTTATATTCAGTATATGGTTATAACGAACAAAGTTGTAATAAATGTATTATTCCAGTATGTATAAGTACAAAAATGTATCCCACTTACAAAATCTTAAATATTGTCTGTAAACAACTGATGGATTTACATTTAGAACGGACATTATCTATGAATGTAAAGAAATATCCAACATCGTCTATTTTAGCATCAACCTTTCAATTAAACATGTTATATTTATGGGAAATTGCACAGAACAGGGATACTCAAAATCTGAACTCCTCAAAAGCTTGAACCACGTTCTGCCAAGTGTTTATGAAAAAAAGAAACCGTATTATGTACTAAGTGCTTAATGTGAACTGATTAAAACATTCTCAAAATATCCTGTATATGAAGTTGTTGAATTATCCTCGTCCTTTCTAAAATCTATAAAGGTGTTTATAAATGAAAATCTGTCAAAAATTCTATACAAAATGATAATTCATGAATAATTTAATGGTTTTTATTTTATGGCTAAACATTTAGTACTATGTACTTCCTTATTTGAAATTGAATTACATACATAAAGGAAATAAAAGAAGTAGATTAAATCTAATAGATTTAGCCTTTAGAGACATTCTACGGAAGAATCGATCGCAATTTTTTCACTGCTTTTTCAATAAATATTTAATTGAAAAAAAACGTGATTCTGAGAACATACAAAATCAACATGTCGATGCTTTAATGGCATAAAAAGAAAAAAATACAAGATTCATTATGATTGTACACGTCTGGCTCAGGTTGGTCCCAATCCAAATAAATTGTTTGATACGAGTTGTGAATTGTGAGGTCAACAATATCAGGAAATGAAATCAATCTAAAATGTCGTTAACAGTGCAAGGATTTTACATTAACTTATTAAGATATGAAAATTTTCGTCTAATGTGAAATGATATAGAACACAACAAATAACGTCCTGCACAGTTTAATATAAATATATTTGAAAAAAATCCATATGCGATGACTTATTATTCATTTTAACTTATACCACCATAGTTTTGATTTTTTGGGTTCTATATACGCAAACCTTAAAAGCGGGCTGATTTCAATGAAGAATTAGGAAACATAAGCTTGAATTGCTGAGTTTAAACAAAAGTTGCAATTGTCTAATTCATAAACATTCTGTATGCGTCAGTAGACGCCCACGTGTCATACCTGAATTGAGTAGAATTAAATATATGAGATCCATCGAGAAAACAATCATAAATGAATATGTTTACCTGTAAGGAATAATAAAAAAATAGACACTAAAACATCATTGTCATCAGGATTTATTCCATAGGAGTAGGTTCACATATGGTTTTAAATGGCCCTAAAAATGGGTGAAATTAGGATTTAGATAAATACATAACAAATGACTGAAAACATTAATTTTAGATGATATTAAATACAAAAAAGGTACTTTTTGACACGTGATTTTACTGGCGGCGTCACAATCCTGTGTAACTGATGAAAAATCTAGCTTTTTATCGCATTTCCGCATATTTTTACGCGGTTTTTCTTCTAGAAAACGTCGGCCATATTCCTCGACCAAAATTATTTTTGTTTAAAACTGTTTGTCTCATCGAAATGAATCTTATTTCTGGTCGAAGAATGTGGCCAATGTTTTCTAGGAGAAAATAGCATTCAAAAATTGCTTGAAAATTGCCTATTTTGTGTAAAATTATAATTTGACCTTACTTTTGAAGGTAATTTTACTATGACAATTGAAAAATATGCTCATATTTTTTTTGATTGCTGATGTCTTAAGAGGTCATAAACATCTGCCATGCTGTGATATTAGATACGTTGATTTTTAGGGCCGAAATGTGCCCTTCGTGGCCCTACTCTTTTATTTTAACATATTTGATCTTTTGTTTGTGTGTCAATAGTAGTACCAAAGTGGGGATTCTGCCCCGCCTGCCATTTGCAGGGCAAAATCAGGTGGCGGCCAAATTTGAAAAATCGGTGCAAACGGGCGATGTCTCGGTCAGACCCTCAATAAATCATGGCTTTCGCACACAAGATGGACATCACCTTAAAGGGAAGAGGTGATGGTGATAAAATGAATATGGATCGGTGTTCCCAATTTTCCGCCGATAACCAGCAGGACATGGACCGGCGGCCAGAGGAGCCCGGAAAGAAGGCCTGCTGCGACAACCCCAAAATAGTGGGGTTGGATGAAAGGAGGCAAATGTGTAAAAATTGCGGCGCGGAGGAAGTCTACCAACCATTTGAAGACGCCCCCGCCGGAGTACAAGACACCTGCGGCGTCCCCCTGAAAAGAAATAAGGGGTTCTGTAGGAGCAAGCCCGGAAAAGATGGGCTCTGCTGGAGACATGCGAAGAACGCCCCGCGGCAGGAAGAGGAGGATGCGCCGATCGGGGGCAAATTTCAAGTGA
>JAOXYI010159366.1:0-11501 GCA_028566495.1 Lithophaga antillarum | reverse complement strand
ATAGTTGCTGTATGACATGTGCTTATTGAGAAATGGACCTGAGCACGAAAATGTGACGCAAATTTAACAAAGTCAGTAGACCGTGAAAATGAGGTCAAGGTCATGTGACGTGTGTCAGGTTGGCATGTACATCCCCTGATGAATGTGTGGACCAAATATGGTTGCTGTATAATGTTTGGTTACTGAGAAATGGACCTGAGCAGGAAAATGTGATGCAGAGTTAACACTGCTGCCGTCGCCGCCGTCAAAAGCATACCTATGTCTTGTCTCCCGCAACTTTCTTGGCAGGCGAGACAAAAATAGGGTACAGTCAGGTCATTATCACCTAAGTCTGGCTTGCATCAATGGTGTTCACAATTACAGAGTGTATGATATGTCACAAACCTGTGCTTGAAAAAAACTAATTTTGGTACACTTCAACAGTGTTCATAACTATGAGTGTTATGATATATCACACACAAACCTATGTTTAAATATTTTCTTTGCTTCCTTGTCTGTATTAATTTCAAAGATTTCAAGGTGTATAACTGGGTCATGATGACCTATATCTGGTCAATTTTAGCACATATCAACAGTACATGTTCACAGTTACAAGTGTTATGATTTATTACAACACTATGTTTTAATGTTTATGACATTCTCTGCCCTGATACTTTTTAAGATTTTCAAGGGGTATAACTGCAAGATGGTATAAGATGCAGACCTTTTATTAACATATGTGAAGCAATGCAATGTGATGTTCTTCTGTACCAATTTTAAGATCTCTGTAAACTATGATTCCCAAGAAATGATTTTTTTCATCTTAAATTTATGAAATTTTCATATTCTGTAGGGCTTAACTTTTAAACCCAATTGCACATATGCTGTAGAATGGCTTTTTAGGAACATGCATTATATATTTGGGACTTCAGCTCGTTGTAGTTACAGAGGAGATAATTGTGAAAATTTCCTACCCTCATTTTTTGAAATTTTCTAACAATTTTTGAAGTTCTAAAGATTAGCTTCACCACTTGGAAAAGTACATACCACAATTCAAACTTCAACTACTTACAGTTACTCACCAATAAATTTTTGAAATTGTCTACCTCCAATTTTTAACAAAGGGCAATACCTATGTGAAGGAAACATGAAAAGAAGTCAATTTCTTATGTGAGGCTCACAGCAACCAAAAGCCACTTGCACATCAAAAATAGAAGCTGGTTTAATGATTTATTGCAGAGTTATTCCCTTAAATGACTATAGACCAACAGATGACAGCAGGACTATATCCTCTACTTTTTCAAAGGCATAAAATATATATATATCTTATGAAATAAACTGAAAGACTAATGATTTACTTGTCAGTCTTCTACAGCATCTTATAGGAGGATATCACTTGATCTTTGACCCCAAATTCAATAGGAACCTTCCTCACTGTAAAAGATATCTACTTACCAGGTAGGGTGATGATTGATCATTCATAGCTCAAGCTGTCTTGCAGGAACAATGTTTTTATTCTTTATATAGTCAATTTAACCTCCAAACTTCAAATCAGTAGGAATCTTTCTTTTCATTCAGATTATCTACTACCAAGTCTGATGATGGCAGTTCAATCCTATCTTAAATTATCTTACAGAAATTGACTTCCTGAAGCAAGTTTTCTGGCAGAAATTTCTATTCTTTAGATCTTTAACTTTTTGACCCCCAAATCAGTCCCGATCTTCCTCTTCATACATGTTATTTACCTATCAGGTAATAATAATGACTGGTAATTCTTAATTCAAATTATCTTGCAGAAACTAAATTTAAAATCCTTTAACGGTCAGCTCAACCTTTGTTCTTTTGACCCCCAAGATCAATTGGCACCTTCCTCTACTTACAAGTTTTGGTGATGTTTTGTGTTCTTAACTCGTCATTACCTAGAAAAAGCCAAACTTTTGTTTTAGTAAAGGTATGCATGACCATTGACCTTTTGACTCCAAAAAATCAATAGAATTCTTCTCCATATACAGTACCTATCTGTCAGGTTTTGTGATGATTGGTCATTATTTCTTTCGTAACTCATGTTACCATGTGGAAACCAAAGTTCTGTTATTAGTAATGATCAGCTTGATCTTTTTATTCCTAAAATCAACAGGAACCTTCCTTCCTTACAGTGTAACCTATTTACTAAGTCTGGTGTTAATTCTTTACTCAGATTATCTTGCATAACCAAAGTGGGATAGAAGGGAAGGATGGAAGGACTGGGGTAAAAACAGTGTACACACCATCACCACTAGAAGAGTGAATAAAATGAAGAAACTTCAATCAAGTCAATGGATGTTTTCAGCAATTCAACTTCCGTCCTCATAAATGACGCTGTGCAAGCTCAGCATCTTCACAAATGAAGTCTTGACCAATCAGAAACGTTCAGAACAATGATGTTCCCGTAATGCAATTGCATTTCTTCACATTCAGGTAGTCAGAAAAAGGTCTGTTCCATGGAGGTCAACTACGACATCAGTGCAGCATGAACTATAGACATTTAACCAATGACCACTCTCACTGTGAGTGGTATTGTATAACAGAAAGACAGCTATGCATATCATTACAAAAAAAATACCTGTACTTGATAAGAATCCTTCATGTCAGTAGAGAACTGGAAAGTCCCTCCTGGATTATCATTTTCAAGTATGATGACCTTCACCTGTGTTGACCCATATTTTAATCTCTGTGTGTCAGATGGACTGACATATGTTAAGGTAACTGTTAACTCTTCATCTAATTCTGGTATATCATCAGGATTAATAAGAATAGTAAAATCTGTCTCTGACTTATCTGAAAAAAACACAAAACAAAATCTTGATCTCATTGCATTTTTTAACAGAAAGATAAAACCAGTTTTGTGTTAAATGCCCAAATAAATGGTACTAAAGCATGCATAATTCTTCCAACTATAATCAAAAGTTTACATTTTAAGTTCTTATTTTGTTAACAACATAAATACACAGCATCATTAACATCTATACAGGAAGGTTGTACCAATATTTCTAATATGATCTTTTGACACTTTCCTTATGATTTTTAGACGAGATAATCCTTTCTGATACTTCAAAAATAGCTATAAATCTGATTACTAATTTATTAAAAATAGAATATTTTACCTGCCTCTAAGACACTAGTACAATGCACTATTAATGGGACAAGTACTACTGAGACAGAATCAGCACTTGTTCACTTATTTGAAAACAAACCTATCAAGACTGATGCACTTCTGAATTAAGAAACCAGCATTTGTGCCAGGCTTTCCTATTTTCATTAATTCCATATCATTGCTATCATGATTAATTTCCTTCTGCATCAAGAACCTGAGCATTTGTACTATGTTTAGGTTTATGTGCCTTGTTTGCATCCATGACAGATGATACCAGATGTGAGACCAGTGTCATTTTGGGTTATGGTTTAAACATTTATAACTTGTTTTCACTTTTGGCAGACATATCTTACCTGCTTCCATGACAGCAGTACCAGAAGTGGGACCAGTATCCTGCTGGGTTACAGAGGCAGCATTTGTACCAGATCCAGTTATTAACCAACTGACAACAGCCTGGCCACTTGTTCCTTCTCTGCTAAGCTTTAGATTAACCTGCAAATAACAGGAATCATGGTGTGGTTTGCTGGAATTCATTTCTATCAGAAATAAACGTTTTCTATGCTTGAAATAGTTTTATGCAGTTTATAAAGAGTTTAAGAATCAAAAGAAAGCTAATATTCATTAAAACTATATTTACAGATATGTGGTTAAACATTAAACTGCACTCAACATTTGGACAGGGAATCTACTTCAACTTAAAAAATAATGGCATTTTTAACTGTATAATTCTTAGTAGTGAATGTGGTCATAAATGTTACAAACAAACCTTAAAAAATAATTTTTTTAAAGCACTAGTTAGCAAAAAAGAAAAGAGAAAAAACATCTTTTGTTTTTGTATGAAATGATAACAAATAATCCATAAAAATCCTACTGAATATGGACTGGTCTCTGGTTCACTAACTGTAACAGTATAAGTATTCTGGAATCCTATTTCACCATTGGCTTGCTGTATGGTTACTGGTACCTCAACTGTTGTTCTGGTACCTAACAAAGGACTATTGGAGGCTCCTAATGCTGGATCTAAAACACAATAAGTTAAAAACATATTCATAAAACTTTATCACAGGAAAAATATAAATGCACTTTAAACTAAATCTTGATAGCAAGATATGCAGCTATGTGTGACCATCAACATTTCAAAAACTTGTTTAACTATGGATACACATCAAAAGACAAAGTCTTGTTTAAATCAAATTGAACTGAGAAAGAAATCACTGGAAAAAATGATTCAATGAAAATGTAAGAATTTATTTTTGTAACATCTACATATATAATGTACTAAATTTTAACAGAAATTTAGTACAACAAAAAGAGTGCTCCATCATGGGGAAAATGATGTGTCCGTGTGGGATGACACATCTTCCTGTGGACTGTTACTTCAGTGAGCTAGCACTATAAAAATCTGACTCAATGTGTTGGTCTGGTAGAAAGTAGGATTCGTATAGCCATATCATACTAATATGTTATCATCCTGAATATGGTTGAAAGATTATCCGCTGGACATTAAACACCTATCCATCTATCCATCCTTTTAAAGCTTACTCCTTTTTCTTTTTCAATTACTTATTTCTAATCAAAGGAGGACAAAATCCTCATACTGATACAGTCTTCCTTCATTTTAAATTGTGATTATATGATATAATACATGTACAACCTTATTCTGAAGAAACTTTGAAAATCTTACCCTTTTTGTCACTTTCTTTCCAATTAATAAGGTCAGAACCCACATTCTTTTCACTATGCAGTTACAGTATGAGTAACATGATATATTTTAGCCTTGGTTTTAATTAACTTTGAAAATCAGTCCATCTCTGGCCCCTTGCTTCATATCATGAAAGGTTGGGGGCCTTAAAAATGATCACATTTCATTTCTACTATCCAATACAAGTAATATGTTTAACTGATGAGGTTTTACACCACTTTCAGCTATATTGTGGCATCCACTTTTTATTGGGACAGGAGGCTGGAGTACTTAGTGAGAACCCCAGACTTTTGGCAGGAAATGTGGCAATTATTGGAAATTGAGGTTTGAGTCCAGCACATCTTTTCCCAAGCAAGGCTTTAACTCAAATCCCAAGTGTTGACACGCCTGTGATCAATAGGATATATGACACTAATTATACCTAGACCACACTAAGCACCACCCCCACCCCCACCTTACAATTAATATGAAATACTGCATTTTACTTTAACTTAAAAAAATAACCTTTTACAGCCAGATTGTTAAACGGTTGGAGCAATAATCTGGAGTTCCTGTTTTCAAACATTACCTGTATTTTGTCTCAATTATTACTTTCTTGACATTTTATCCAAATTATTCAAAAGAAAAAAAAATTAAACCATTAACAACTAATTACAGAAGACAGACAACCTCAACATAGTCATATCAGTATATGATGATGCTTTTTTTTTCAGATATACAAAAAAAATCACAGAAAAATAGATGAAAGAATACCCTTCACACATAAGAAACTATGTATAAATATTTTGTATTATACCAGGGCTGAGGTGTAATTCTGTCAGTGTTGCTGTAAACTTTCCACCAACTTGTAAGAATGCTGAGCTGTTGATTGGCACCTGTAAAATTTTACTGCCAACTCCTGTGGTAAATGTTGTTTGCCATTCTGAATTATCTATCACATCTGTAATATAATTATAAAAAAGAGCCTTCAGAATGACAGTATATTCCCAACTGTGCAGTGAACACTAACTAATTGCAGAAGTATTAATAGATTTCAAAATGTCTTAACAGTGGTAAGACAGTTATATGACCTTTTCTGTCACAAAAATATGCCAAAATGTTAAAATAACCTAACAATACTCACAATTATGAGCATTATGATATGTCTCAACCCTATGTTTGTTAACCCTATGCATTAATTTTTCAAGGGTCATAACTAGGTCGCAACGACCTAATTTGAATAAAGTTTGGCATGCTTCAACAGTGCTCATAATTATGAGTGATATGATATGTCACTACCCTATAGCTAATTTTTTAAAAAACTGTTTTCAATCTCTCATTTTCATTTGTTTCTAACACTTCAAGGAGCATATGTAGGTCATAATGACCTAAATCTGGTCAATTTTAGCACATTTCAAGAATGGTCACAAATAGGATTGATTGATTGATTGATTGTTGTTTAATGTCCAGCAAGCAATATTTCAGCTATATTCAGGATGAGGTCACAAATAGGAGCATTATGATATATCGCAACAGTATTTGAAAAAAAAATTATGACTTCCTTATGCCTTGACATTTTGTACTGTATATAACTCTTAAGACGGTATCAATGCAGACTTTACATTTATATATGTGATATGATACATTTTAATGTACATATATACCAATTATATGATCTCTATATAGAGCAACGTTGGCAGTTATCGACAGGCAGCAATTATTGACACATTTCCCCAAACGAAGCCCCTAACTGGAAAACCCCTAATAACGACTTCCCCAGAATTTTACATAACAAAGTTTGAACATTCGCAAATACTCCAGATCTTTCAAGACAATGAGGCGAGTTTCCTTTAGTACGAGGTAATAAATAAAATTTTCTCTCCCACCTAAACAGATGGCTTCTTATTTAACATGATAAGATACGGTAATTTTTTATTCAGTGGCAAATTTTCGGACAAGTTATTATGTTTACTATACCATTGTTAAATGATTGCTAAGAATCGTCTACTATGAAATGATTTTCGTTGTTGTCGATCCGGATTCCATATGCCATATACTGGCATGTTAAAAATATACCCCCAGAAAATAACATTTGCGGCAGTTATCGACAGTTTATTAATTTTTGTTATTCTTATTCTTTGAAAACCTTTCTAGCTAACTTATCCTTCGTTATGATAAAATAAAAATGTCATGATCTTTTCCAGACAGTGTATATTTTGTATATATCCTTTTGTACTCTACTTGTTTGCCAGTTATTTGCATAAGGTACGAAAAAAGTGCAAATGAATTTAGTTAAAGAGGAAATTTGTTCATACATAATTAAATTGCTGTATTTTTTTTCACGTATTAGATAAGAAAATGACCTCAATTTTAAGACAAAAGCAAATTAAAGTCCAAGTCCCTCTTTTCCCATGAAATGGTTCGTGAATTAGGTTTTTGTAACTCTAACACACCATGTATAGATATTTTGGAGTATGTTCGGGTATTACACATTTTTTTAAACCAAAAATGGGAATAAAAAAAGAGGTGTCAATAACTGCCTCCACCTGTCGATAACTGCTGACATGTCATCAATTTTACGTTTTCCTTATTTTCTGCCCTGTTTGACTCTCATCTGGGACCTTCATCAAAATTGAGGTAGAAGCCTCCAATACTTAGTTTCAGATGTAAAACATTTATGACTAATAGCTCTTTTCCTGAGCAATACCAGAAAGAAGTTTAAACTGTCGATAACTGCCGACGTTGCTCTACTACAGTTTCTAAGAACTAATTTTTTTTTCTTTGGTCTTAAATTTATGGCATTTTCATATTTCAAAGGATATAACTCTGGAATAACTATAGAAATTTGGCTCAATTGCTCATATGACACAGATGAACTCTTTAGGAACTTGCACGATACATTTAGGACTTCAGCTCCTTGTTACAGAAAAGATAATCTCAAAAATTTTCCTACCCTCATTTTGAGGAATTCAGAAAGGCAGTATCTGTTTTTCTGATTAATATTAATACTATCACCATATCTGTCTACCTATCATCTAAAAAATCCATCATTGTTTGATTATATAGCAAAATATATTACTTACCAAGAAATATTTTATATGTTCTAAAATATGTTTTTATCTGTAATGGGATGAAAATTATTTCAACTTTTTTAAAATTGCTCAAAGAGCTCAGATTCTGCTTGGTTCTGGGGGTAAAAAATACTCCATTCCCTCCTTTCACGAACATGGCTCCTTTGAACATTATGTTAGCTTACAACACATGACAGATGGCAATTGCATTTTTTAGTACAAAGTCATATTATAACCATATAAAATGCAAATGAGAAAGTTAAAAGACATACCATTAGTATCTCCAGGTCCTGTATATATTACTGTCATGTTAACTACTACAGTTCCCTGGTTATATCCTGTCCTCCGTAGTGTCAACTGGACATGTCTTGGGTTGGATATCTGTAACACATGGAAATACAAAGTATTATAAAAGGATGTCTCCGAAACATACACATTTAATGAACGATTAAGAGTTTTTATATTTAGTTCCTAACTTATCTGATAAGTGTGAGTTGGAACTTTTATCCATTTCACAAAATTAAATGCATTTTAACAAAGCTGTAAGAACATTACTTAGACCCAATATTTGAACGAAGTTAAAATGACATTTTGTCTCTTATTTTCTGTTGACTGAAGTTTTCCTATACCTAATCAGAAAACTAAGAATACCAGAATCATATTTGTCATTTGAAATTTCAGTCAAAATAAAGCAAAAAAAAGTGCCTAACTCATTTTTGGGTTATTCACTAATTTTCCCATTATTTATATTCATTCTAAATATTATGCATGAACACAAAAATAACTTTTATGAATTAAATGGGATCCTTTTTTATAGGAATTATGGCTACAAATTCAAATGATATCAGAATAATTTTTTTCTATTTAAGTATCCTAAAATATTTAAATAAAAGAATCAAAATAATGAAATTATCATGTTTATTCTTCTGTTCATTTAACTGAAATATCTATCACATCAACTCATCTCCACTTTTACTTTTTATGTATCCATGGAGGAATTATACGGGAGGAGAGAAGACGCCCAGCAGAAATCGTACATCAAATGTAACCGGCAATCTCTTAAGTATGTGTTAATTTCGACAAGACCACTTGAAACGCGGTGTGTGTCCGATTGGCAATATATTTACTTATTTATTTATTGGCAGGCACTTTATGGTAGAAATTTTGTGTATTTCATATAGATTTTGACATCAGTAAAATTTATTTTCTTTCTGTACTGCCAAAAAAAGGTCATTCGTAGAAAGGTTTGTACATTTAGAACTGCTTTGAGGCACATTTATAATGTAAGTTTTATTGAGGGGGTGTGGGTAATCATGAAAATGCAAATTCCTTATTTGATTATCCTTTTATATACTACTATATTGGAAAACCAAATACGGCATTTTGTTGAGAGAATTTTACATTTACAGCTGGTTTGCCACACGCTTATGCTGGAATTTTTATTATGATAATAAGAAAATCCAGAGATCTCTGTTTTTTAAATAATTAACTAGGGAGGGGTTTATTGTAGTCAAAATTTCTAGACTACCTGTGTATCTCTTTTTTTTCTTCCATTGTTATTTCGAGATTACATGAGATGCTATAGATGTGGATGAATATGGTTAATACAATTATCATCTACACACACAAAAAGAGAATAAAATTTTCTGAGAAAAGAACAGGGATCCAAAAACGTTACTATTTTTCAAAAACTCGAATGTAAAATCTGGTACTTCAAACAGTTTTAACATGTAACTATCTAAATTCAGATCATCTAGTCCATAATTTTTCAACACATTCTACTTCTAAGACTTCTTTGCAGAATCCCGCATAGCTATTAAGTCTCGATAAAAGTCTACAAACTTGACATCAAAATTCTCTTTCCGGGAGCAATCGGGCACGTGTACTGACTAAGCACATGTAGACTTCATTTAGTTCTCGTTTCGTTGAACCAAGTACGATTTATGGGAGATCATGAGAAGTTTTGGAAAATTCGAGTTTAAAAAAGGGTGTCTCATAGCTAAATTTTATATTTACTGGCTGCAAAATGTTCATAACTTCGATATTCCGGGTCCGATATTTACCGTTTTTCCAACTGTCGTCTTCAAATTTTACGACGCATATGATGAAGTTCAAAGCGCACCTGTCCTGTCCATAATGAACAAAATTACACCAAACATTGTAAATAGGTAGGTACCGATAAAAATCACGTGACTTAGCTAGATGTCTGATTTCGCTCGATCAACGCGGTTTCAGCATAGTGACATCAAAGGATCATGTTAATTGGGTGTATCTTTATCTTATTACGGATTATTTTTTATATTAATGAAGTCATGGGATAAATAACGGATGCTAATTTTTTTGGTAACATTTCATCCTCTCTCCTCTCATATAATTCCTCCATGCTACGAGTGAGATACCTTGTAGTATCACTAAAGAAAAATCAGAAGCAACATTCTTCAAATTGTGTCCTTTGCACTAACAACTCCCGCTGAATTTTTTATATGACAAAAATGCGCCATGTAACATCGTTGTATATGCAGTATTTCATTAATATTGGCTAAAATTTGTGTAGATAAACCTATACAGAGGACAAAATATACTTAGATACAATTCACCATAAATAAGACAGAATATCAAGGGTATCATTTGTCAGCAAATACTCAGATATGGTTCAAAAATAAGTTTTGTTTTCTCTATGATGACTAATGTATATTCCATCTAACTGATATCAGGTACCACTAAAGTATATATATGATCACGCTAAAACATGTCATAATAATTTTCTCATTCTTAAAAAATATAGAGATCCCCTGCCACCTATTGATTTGAGTTTTTTTTTCACAGTGTATGATGCTGAAACAAAATTTTTTTATAATAATATTAATCCCCATGATATTTAATAAAGTAACTTATTCTTTTGACCACTGAAAATATCAAAAAACTATTGCACCTATCGTAAGAATTTATGGCATGAGTTCCCTATACCTGTTCTGATAAGGCTGGTGTGGAGCATTCGATGGACAAGTTATGAATGTTTCTGCTACTGATATATGTTTATTCTTCAGACTGTTTGAAAAAGGAACATGTTATCTTCACTTGTTGAGATTTAGGTGAATTAAAAAAAAAGTTTTTGTGCATAGCGGGATGACACATGGGGACCAGTTTATCCTTCGTCACACTTTTGCTTTATCTGCATCTCTTATACTAGTCAAAGATTTTAACTGAAATTTCAGAAATTTTCACAACATGCTAGAGATGTGTACCTGATATTTTTTATTTCAATCGGTGTCATTTTTTGTGAACATTTGCTCTTTTTCAACTTTGTCGTAGAGGAAAAATGGGGGAGGGGTGTTGCTTATCCTCCTGAACCACTTGACTGTGTGATTTCAGTCAGACTTTCTCGTATTAGGCAAAGTTGGGGACTTGTCCGTAACTGCTGCTAAACCACGCTGTGGATTCAAACCAAACTTAAAGAATCTAAAGTACATAATAGAGATTTGCACCTCCTATTTTGTTTTTATTTAATTTCATTTATTTATGACTTGCGTTTCCATTTTGTTTGTGTCATATTTAGCAAAAATAGGAAGAGGTTGGCTTATCAGTAACTTCTACGTAACCACTCAGTGGATTCCATCATACTATATTGAACTCTTGT
>JAOXYI010159257.1:0-11502 GCA_028566495.1 Lithophaga antillarum | reverse complement strand
CCCATCCGACGGACGTTGGTTGTGTATTTATGATCCCGCATAACCGGCGGACATTCCGTTTAGGAGGGGTCGTACCCGGCAAGGTGGAGAACCGGTCCTATTTCTATACCCCGGAAACCTTCGGGGGACCGTCCACTTGGATATATAGGATGCATGTGCATGGTGGATGTAACTAGGATTACTGAGTAACAAAACATCATCTGTGTACCGAGAAGTTAAATCGTTTTGTAGAGTATTCCCTGTCTATTTCTGGCATTACTCAGTTTTTTTAACATTACATAATATTGTTCTGCGATTGTTATAATACAGCTTTGTCATTTCATTATTGAAAAAAACTTCAAGTCACAATATTGCATAGTCAAGCACGCGGACTGTCCATGACTAGAATTCTTGCACTGTATGCTTCTGTTGAAATTCTATTTAGTCATTTAATAATGGTTTCTGGTTCAACAGATGGCTAACTGTTTACACGGAAAATCTTATCTGTAAGGATTAGAATGTTGTAATATTTTAGCAGGATGTTATTTACAAAATTTGTCGTATGTTATGTAAATATAAGTTGTATTATAGATTTGAGAATGTTCTCTACATTCAAGTACATGTAAACATAGTTTTGAATGCTGTAACAACGTGAATCAATCACCTTTATTGATAATTTTATCCGTATGTTAACAGCTGACACAGGTACATGTAAGCAAATTTTGCTTGTGATTTGAGAAATGAAGTATATTCTCAGAAGTTACTAATATAAACTTGTCATCTTGTTCTTACAACAGAAGAAGAGAAAATTCCTGGAGATTCCACATTCTGGATGACAGTGTTACTTAAGTGGCTTAACACATGTGCGAAGGAGAGTATAAGTATTTTCAATAATGTTCATTCACATATACATGTATTTCTGTACCATAATCAGCCTTGTAGTGGTAGCATGGAATTTATTAGATTGTTCTGATATATCATTCATACACCAGTGTGTGAAGTATTCAATCTGTAGTGAAATTATAGTCTATACAAACAGTTTATTGTTAACTTGCTTTGTGAAAAAAGTACAAATATTCAAAGGACAGGTAATAATGTATGGGGTAAAACAAACGAAACAAATAAAGTAAAAAGACATCTGATGTATTTGTAAATTTATTTCATGAATTATGAATTATGAAGCAAATCTTTACGATTAAATTTGGCACCATTAGTATTATAATCGGCAGTGATCGCCGTTTTATAATCAGTTAATATTAAAACAATCGGTCACAATTGATCCAAGGGACAAACTAACTGAAATTTTCTTACTACATATATATAATTTGTTTCAAAAAGATTTTTTAAATTTCTGAAGAAACATTTTCTCAAACACAATATTTGTGTTTCCATATGTAAAAGATTATTCAGTTACAACACTTACTTAAATGACCAATTAAATGTACAAAAATATAACTTCAGAAGAACGTTTCCATATACCTTTTCGAAAATATGACATTGTCCCTGAGAGCAATCATGCAACATTTCAATTTAAAGCACTTCATACATTTGAGCAAAGTTATATTAAGCTCTCCTATTATATATCAATTTGCAATACACATTCACTTTTCCAAATGTTACGTAATCCATTTTTTATTTGCATTCACTCTTTCCTGGCTCAGGAAAAACTATATTTGCACAATTCTTTTGACTAGAAATGTCCACAGTCTGTCACATGTAACTTTACATACATTTCAAATAAATACTAGTTTAACAAAAATACTCTTACTCTTTTTCAATCAGTCAACTCACAAACTATCACAATATCTTTGTGTAGATATGTCTTTCCTTTTTCATAAGTATAAAATACAATGTCTCAACGCTATAGCATACTCTGAAGTATTGCATACATAGTCTGAAATGATATTCTAGATCGTAGCCGTCTCCATTTTAAGGTGTATAGTCCACATCGTTTGCATAACCACATCAAACGTTGTTAAAAGTGATCCATAAACTACACCAAAGTCAGATCGAGCAGCTCGTTCTAGATCATAACAACCTTTTTCTATCACAACCTGTAAGCTTAAGAAAACGTTGACGAGCACTATCATAAGATCATAATAAGAATTGGATCTTAGTCTTCAGTTATTTCTTTCATTTACAACATTTATACTTGTTCAAATCCAAACAATGTCTACCGTCACTTGGTAACAGTTATTGTTACTGGATTGCACATTAAATGTATGACTATGGTTTGTGATTGGTTCGTCCTTTGGTTGGGGAAATATTTGTTCATAGGCAGGAGGATTCAGCTCTTTGTTTGGATCATTTTCTGTGTATGGAGGTAGGTGAATGCCAAATGGTAATTCAAATGTATCGACAGAAAAATCCTGGTTACTTCTACGAGACCGGTGAGTTCTCTGCAAATACAAAAAATATGAGATTATAAGAATATGTGCCATTTAAATAAACAAAAAAAAAAAAAAAATACTGACAAATATCATGTTTTATTATATTAAAACTAAGGTTTATCTCCCTCATGCAAAGGTATCCTTAGGCGGTTTTGATTGTACTTTTTGGATATTTTGGTTTTGTTTGCTCTTCCACATTAGGTGTTCTTTGGTTTTCCAAAAATTTGGCTTCGAGTAAAACTGAAGAGACATTATTCGTTGAAATGCTTATATTGTACACAAAATTAATTTCGGTATCTTTGATTGCTTTTTATTCTTCAAATGTACTCATTTGTAGTTACATGATCTCCACATTGATAATACAGCCAAACATCTGCATTTGAGAGTACTAAATAAAACGTTGACAAAAAATGTATGATCAAGTAAGGACAAAATTTATCCGAGGAAATTGTTTACAATTAAACCAACATTTAGTTTTAAAAATTAACCTATAATTTTCGGTATAACTTTGAATTTTGTGTATAACAAGTACTTTCTTCCAGTAAAATGATGCTCTCCATCGGTAAAGGTACCAATCGATAATATCGAGATAAAAATCATTCATATACACCAAATGTACACATTTAGATTGTTTTACAGAGTTCTGAAATATGAAAATTACCAGTTATCAATTGTGATGGATCTTCTGAAGGTTTTTAGTTATTCTTAAGTTCTTAAATTTTGTTTGACTTAACGAATATAATTTGATAAGAAATGTTCACTACATTCTGTGCAAAATATACTACTTGCATAATCGTAATTTGGTGAACCATTATAGCCATAAATTCATGACTCAATCATTCAGTAATTCGTTAATATGAATTTTACTTATATTATCAAAATATTTTACTCTTAATTTTTTACTGTGTGAAAGAATTTTTATATTACTTGTCTCTTTTGTAAACCATAAGTAGTATATGAAGTACATACTGCTGTTAATTTGTTAGAACCTACATTTTGTAAATGTTACTGGATATTGAGATTTTTTTATCACGTTTGGGCGTGTCTCTAACATTTTGATAAAGAATGCAACTTACTGGTTTATATAAATATTCATAAGTGCCTCTTCCTTCTGAAAGCTCTTGATACTGTGAAACAACACAAGCAAAGCAATAACACTGAAAAATAAGAAGACCCACTGAAGACTTTGAAGATGAAGGTCTGTAAGTTTTGCGAGGGTTGCAGAATTCATTAAATAATCATAAAATACAGTAATTCAAATTATAATATTCAAATTAAACGGGTTTACAAATGACTGATATTTATATATTAATGTTTTATTTGAATATCATGTTTTACAAGACAGAATTTCATTTCAGAAACATACTGTAAAAAAACCAGATTGCCAATGTTCTGCTGCTGTATAAATTGATGTACACCAAAGATAACAGAATTAAATACAATGATACAATTCAATATTTCAAAACACAATGAAACAATGAAGAGCTCCGCCCACGGAGCATGATACGGCCGTAGACCCCTCTTTAAACAAGTGTTAAGTTTTGCAGAAACAAACATGTCCCCTACGGTTTGAAATGTTTGGAAATTTCAGGTTTCATGTAAATGATGCAATCATGTAAATCTGATGAAACAGGTTATAATGACATAAAAACACTTCGGAGTCTTTTTACAAGGACTTCAACGAAAACAATGGATAGTATAATGGGAATCAACTTCACAGATCATTCAAGGCCTTTTTTCACTGGATTCGTCTGTCTTTGACCAAAACATCCAGATATAAAAACCCTTTTGGCCCTGTTTTTTTCACAAAACGGTAGGGGTCGGAATCCCCATTATCGAACTTGACCTGTATATCAAGGAACATTGTGTTCAAATATTAAAAGAATCGGTCTTCGGGAACAAAAGTAAGAGCACGGAAAACAACTGTTTACAGACGACGACGACAGACCCATACCATAATATGTCTGTAAAAAATTTGCGGCCGTATAAAATAATGCTTCTACTTACATTTGCTATCAGCTTGAAACAGTAGAAGAAAACCCAAATAATTTCCCAAGCATGGAGTGTCTGAAAAAAAAAGAAAGATGTAATTATTACATAATTTGTTAATTGTAAATTTTCACTTTGGATCTGAAGTTTAAAATTCAGGTAGCAGAAACAGTGACTAAGAAAAAAATATCTTAAATACTTTTGTTTTCACTTCCTTTTGAGCTTCTTTGATCATTACTATTCATAAAATACTCTAACTTAGCAACTGTAAATTTGTTTTGCTTGTTAAAAAAAAACTTTATGAATAATTTGTGTTAAATGATTAATGTCAGGTACAGGTGTGCTTCATCACACAGGTTGCTGTCTTTGCAGCAGGTCAAATAACATGCATACTTAATTAGCTTTTTAATTGTTGACAGAAAAATTATGATGTGAAATATTTCTTTACCTTTTCTCTCTCCATGTGTACGGTAGTAAGTAACGCTACTGAACCAGTTTCATATAGAACATTTAATATCAACATATAGATCCATGGTAATAAGAGGTACCTCTTATCCTGAAAATACAAAAAAAATATATCAGATATCACACAAAATATAACTTGACATTTATCATGTTTATAAATGGTATAATTGGTATGACTTTGTATATTTATACCGAATTCGACATGCTTCTGTTTACCTCAATATGTATGTCTGTTTAATTATGGTAAAGGACTGGATACGTTCGTAATTTCATAATGCTTGATTATCTGTTTCTTGTTTAGATTATATTAATGTCATTGCATTCTGCATTGTCAAAACAGTACTTTTAGTTTTCCTATTGTAAACTTCCTATTTCTGGGTTCCAACAGTCTTACTTTCCTGAATATGGGACCTCTGTATCGGAGTCGATACAACAGTCTACAGTTTGTTCTAGTTAGCAGGATTTCCTATACAGGGAAATTGCTCGTCAAATTAACTACTCGAACAAGATAATCAAAAACCTGAACTACAATCGTAGATCCATAATTTTATGGCTTCCGTCACTAGTTGTTTCATCATTGTGAATTTTCGTTTCTCGTGTTCTCAGTTTAGCCCTATTTCTGAAGTTATGACTCTGGCTTTGAGAATCAGACATTCACGACAGGTATACATGTAGATGAAAGCAGGCTAGATGTTTACGCTATCCATGCAACTGTTCTCATCTCTCGGTTTATGTGGTTTGGGTTGAGCAATCCTAAGTCAGCAGTCGTAGTATTTTCCATGTAATATCCTGACGGGAGTTTTTCTATCATTCCTTTTCAGTTAGTTGTTTGTATTATCACTATTTAAATATTTTGCTGACAATTACTGATTAATGTACTTTTAATAAACGTTCATTCCTATTATTTAAACCACCCAAGTGAAGTTGATGCAAAAATATTTTGAAAACCAAAGTAGCGTGGGTTCAGTTTGGCTTCGAGATAAAATTGACAGATGTAGATAACTACACAGTATCATATCGGAATCTTACCAATTGAACACCAGGTATTAAGACTAGAGAAGTTGTGATCATTAAACCATACAGAACAAAACCAGCATACACTATTCCTTTATATTCTGAAAAAAATAATACAAAATATTTATTTTATATAACTACATAATAACCCACAGTGAGAGGAGTCTTGAACATTCATAATGGTATGCCGACATGTTGAATCCCTCCTTTTGAAATACAACTTGTTTTATCGTACTAATCAAAAGCAGGCTAACATTTTCATTCGAGTGAAATATTATTCTTAAGGCAACAAGATGGATTTCACCTAGATTTCGTATTGTCTGACTGTGGACCATTTGCTTTCAGTTCTAAAATCACTGTAAGTTTCTGTTTCAAACTTTTATCAGATATGACTGTGTATCCAATTTCTTTTTTTTTTTTAAATCATATTGATAGTCAAAGCCAACAGAATGAAACAAATAGGTAAGTTTTAATCAAACGCATAAATAACGTGACAGTAAAGAAGTCAGCTTTTGTCCTAAATTCTCATAGTGATGTTTCTCTATTGGTTCAAGGTTTTATTATGTGTTAAAAGGGAAAATGTTATACAATTAATACAGCTCTGACATATTAATGAAACGCAACAGAACTAGTTGCTGAAATTTGATAAAGGGTAAAAGGTTTAATGGTCCAGAGTTCCTCCTGACGAATAAAAAACTGAGGATGAGTTCAAGCAAAAATTAAGAGTTCCAACAACCGTTAAATCTGTAGATGTCTTCAAAATCTGCATGAATCTCATGCAAGATTGCATGAATGCAATACTTAGAATCCTGAGTTATACAGGACTCTGATGTGCAAGGTATGTACATAATAAATAGGTGCATTGTGAGTTTATATTACAAAAATAATGCAAAAATCTTAGAATTTGTGTTAAAATTACCTGGTGAATCTTGAATCAATTGGTAACCGACATATCTGAACAGATAAAATACCAGACATATGAGAGACACAATCTGAAATAATAAGAAATAATAAATATATGTTTGCTTGTATGAAATATGACACAGAAAAGTTTCAATATTTGTTAGTTTGAATGACATTTAACGCCACTTTCAGCAGAGAATTTTTCAGCTGTGTAAGGCAACAAATTTTATCTGCACAAAAAAGAAAGTCACCGACATTAAGCAAGAAATTAACTGGCAAACTTAATCACATAAGGGATCATCTCAAAAGTTTTCATACGATTTCTAAACGATGTTTTTTTTTTTCCTTCGTATAGTAGATGGATGGTTTTAGGTCCTTTTCGTTTTGAAAGTTATGTGATTTTTAGTTAGGCAGTTTGCCGCGTGTTCATTATTAGTTCGTCACTTGAATGTTGCAAACAAAATAAAGGTATTCATTTACATCATTTTGTGTTTGTCTGAACTTGGGTAGTTGATATTTTCTATACTAAATTAATTTCTTCTAGAAATCGTATGAGAACTTTTGAGATGATCCCTAAGATTCAAGTCGATTTCACTTTTATATCTGCATGCGCTGACATCACATGAGGTCAGTCATACTAGCAGGACAATGGATACAGATAGATACTAACTATGTAGACCTCTCGACCATTGTAACACCTGTAAAATTTGGACTCTATACAAAACACAGTAACTAGAAAACCGATAATGCAACAATACATACACGTTTATTCTGCCAAATTGTTTGTTCAATACCCATTTATGTATACTAAAATCATTAATTGCTGTTATCTTATTTTCTCAAATTAGACATAATACAACGTTGTCTGTTGCAGACAAAATTCGTCATTTTAGAATCGGTTATATCACGCTCCGCTTTCATGAATATTATAATGACTGTTATTTATGATTATGTACAATTTGTAATCTGGGAATGTATTGTTTTAAAATTAAGATATTGTAAAATGTCTATAAGCTGTATTCAATTGGAATTAAAGTATTATTATTATAATCATTATGTTATAAATGTCTCAGTTGAAATATTTACAAGCAGGCTCCTTTTTCCCTGAAAGTGTAAGAAAGACAAAATTAAATAAAACCATGTTTTATTCTAATTCAAAGTTCACGAGTCAAAAAGAAAACAGAAGTATGTTTATACTGGAATAATTTAGCTAAAAGTTTAGTCAGGTGCTCAGCGAGTGTAACCACCCTCTGCTTTATGGTAACATCAATTCTTGTCCATAACTTAAACGTGTATATTGATTGATATTACTAATACTTTTCGAGAGAAAAAAGCTTTGTCACAAAGTTCACGGAAAATAAAAAACCCTAGAAAATAGCATAATGCATGAAAACATGTATTTATTAAGAGAAAGAATCTGTCTTTGGATGGTCGAACGGTCAGAATTTGTGGGAAATAGTTTCAACTTTTCCGGTTAACCTTCACGTCTGATGAGTGAATTTTTTTTATTTGACAAAAAAAACGAAAAAAAAAGATAGAAGTCTTCGCCTAAACAAAGCGATATATAATTTCTTGTCTTTCATACTTATCTTTCATATCTGCTTTTGCGTCGGATTTATTTTTTTACTTTATTGTTTTCAGTTTGAGATTGTGATCTATGATTAGAGAGTCGCCAAGTAGGCTTTCTTTAGTTTCTTTATCTATGCTCTCAACAAAGTTATCAGCCAATGTTTTAAATTCTTTTCAGTATAAATGAATTGCATGCCTGCACAGTTGATTTTTTTCTAATGCGCTAATCAAAGGTATCGGCGAATTCTTCGAAGATTTTAAAATCGACCTTTTCAGTGTACAAAGATTACATATTTGCACAGTTAAATACTTTTGCGAATGAAAGAAAGTGTACTTTTGTAGTTGATCAGATAAAATATGGTCGTCATTATCGGTAAATTTTATTTTTTAAATTAAAGTTAAATTCGCTGACACGTCATTGAGACATTCCTACTATTCAATCCGAATACCTTCAAACATGAATACAAATGAGGACAATTAAAACCTTTTGTGGTGGCTATACTTGACGGTAGACACCTGGGTCTGAGAATGTAAAAAATAATACTGCAGGTTATAAAAGAGTTGAAATTCAATTATTTGGGTTTCAAATGTGAAAATGTGTTTTCTCACACTATTTTTCTACATAAAAATAGCCAGTTAAAAGATTTTACGTGAAGAACTATACAAGTACTTAAAAATTTTTATCTTAGATATCGCTTTGCAATTTGTCCCCTGCTTAAAATAAACTGAATCTAAATGTAAATTAATATCTTTTCAATACTAAAACACATTAATCTGAACAAAAAAAAAATAAATATTTTCCAGTTGGATTTCATTATGCATGAATTACAATCTGACAAACATTTAAGACAAACATACACCTTAATCAATTTGTACATCATAAAAAAGTGAGAGAATGGACATTAATTCTGGTATTATCGTGTTTACTGTCATCTTCACAAGTCCACAACAGAAATAGAAATATCAAACAGAGTATATCCTTAAGGTAAAGTTTTATAATCCTAAATACATCAAAATCAATTCAGAAAATATAACAAGTTTATTGATACAATGACTAATAAATAGCCTCCAAGTCTTGGTCAAGCCCTGTGGTCTTTTTATAAATATGTGAATCTTCTTACGATCAATTACCGGGCTATTTAAAAAACAAATAGTATCAATGGGTTAAGTCGCCAATGTGTCATAAAGGTACGGTATTGCCAAACACAAAGCGACAAAGGAATTATCTAATAGTGTGAAGTCCAAGCAAGATTAAGCAGACAAATTATCTATTAACAAAGAAAGTTACCCAGTAAACAGATAAAAGTTTAGCTAATTTCAATAAACCCGAAAGAGGTGTGAAATGAATTATCCCTTTATTTGTCAGAACATTAACATGTAGACCGTGATGTTACATGAAACTGAACAAAATTGTGTTTAAAAATATTGATAATTTTTCCAATTATTATGACATATGAAATATATCATTTCCATAACTCAGACCCAGACTTCATATTTTTCGTAAACATTCTTGTTGAACTGAATTGGGCAACCTTGGATTATAAGCAGCGATGGGACTGTTTTTTTTCCTCCGAATCCTTGACCGATATTTCAGCAATAGTGCATGTTTTTAAGCTTTTCCAGACAGAGTTTTTAAAGCATATCGATTGATGTGCTGTAACAGTAAACACTAGGATTTGAATATATTCGACATATTCTGCGTCACCCTGTTGTCTGGATTTACATCCCTAATCAATAATTTTAATGAGACGTTCATACAATAGGTCTATTCCAGAAAAAGCTAAACTTAAGTTCTTTAAATTTTCATATCAGTTTGTAGTATTGATCACAAAAGTTAAATTCTTAAAGAATTTTTTCACTGTAAGGCTTATTTGATGAATTTTAGACATTTTAATTTGCAAATTTCCAAATATGGGCATCATTAAGATATTCAATAATTACAGAGATATCGTTTTATATATGACAAATTTATTTTTACAATTTTATTTGCCCACTATTTATGCACATTTCTGCAAATTTTCATACAGCTATTGCAATTTGTTAAAGTTTGACACAAATTTGAAAATGTCTGCTGTAGAATACATAGTACAAATAAGTCAACAGTTTGTACCTACCCAGGTACAAACAGTTATTTTTCTGTTATATTCTATGTATTTTTAATATTCCATATCTCTGTAATGAATAAAGATATTTAGTTCAAATTTTGGCGGTGAGTTTTTGTAATTATCTAGTTATCATGTATGAAATTCTGAAATATTTGCAAAAGTAGATCAGGAGTTGAGTTTTTCCGGATAAGGCCTATTCATGGTAAGTCCACCATCCTGGATGAATGCTGTACCAACGTCCTAATGGTGGTCAGTGTATAGGCAAAAACATGTGAAATTTAAATCGCCCATCAATAATGAATGGACTGGTAAAGTACGTTTCATCTAACTGAGGCTATCGCTTTTTGAAAATTATTTTCAAAACAGATAATACCAGAAGAAAATAAATTAAAAAAGTCATTTATCTATGTTTACGGCAACTTGATTCCACGATATAAATGTTACTGCTTTTGCCATGTAGTCTGTCGTTATGTGTAATTTGACATTTTTGGGGTAAAATTTAAGCTTTCAGTAAGTATGAAATATCCAATTTCTCACGATTGCAGACGAAAAATGTCTTTTGTATTATATTTATATAAGTTTTCAAAATGAAATAAATTATTAGATTTCAGAATTTCTGCTAACCGTTTCCTCCATGATTAAAATCAGTTACAATGGGGAAAGCTAAAATTCATCCCTTTTCCCCATGAGTTGAGAACAGACATGAAAGACTGAAAAATTCAAAATATATAAAAGTAACCGTAATGTTTTCTCAATAATATTTTGAAGTATTTATATCATTTGCTCTTCACATATTTTTAACATAATTGAAACGTGAGAGACTCAGTTTGGTGAAATGTACTTTGATAAAAAAAAAAAAAAGTAAATAAATAAATAACGACGTGAGAACACACATTAAAATGTAACTTTGGGAAAAAATAAAATCTCGCTAAAATATGCGACGAAAACTGAATAAAACAAACATCAGCATTTCTTCAAGTTGTATATAAAAGGAAGACCGCAGCTTTTTTGGAAACATATCTAACTAAATTGTGAACATAGAATATCGGAAACCGAAACTGGAATTCATAGTTTTATAACGATACGAC
>JAOXYI010159146.1:0-11502 GCA_028566495.1 Lithophaga antillarum | reverse complement strand
GTCCTATGCTAGATGCATCCACTGATCAAGTGTCATTACTCTACCATGCTTAGTATCCAAGAAATGGACCTAAACACAAAACTTAACCAGACTTCGGACAGGCGGACAAGGGTAACACTATATGCCCCTTCGTGGGCGGGGCATAAAAATCTATTCATGTAGCAAAACCATAAGTTTTTCATCTACACCATTTTAAAAATTTGATATTAAAAATCAGAAATGTACCTTACTATTATCAGTATGACCAGGATGAATATTAAAACTAGAGGCACAGAAGGCTGAGCCTGTATCGCTCACCAGGAACAAACAAATTCAACAATGATAGAATGTCCTAGTTGTGACATTTGTTGTTCTGATTCTGATGGGACAAAAAATCCTTGATTTTTAAAAAGAACCTTACACAGATGCTTCCAGCTAATCAGAAACAAGCATTGCCCATGGCGACCATGCTTGCTGTTTAACTGAGAAACTCTATAAAGGACCTCTCATAGATGCTTCCTGTCAAGTACTGGGTTATTTGGCCAAGAAGTTTCAGCGGAAAAGATTTTTTTGTATCGGCCAATCAGGAACAAGAATTCCCATGGCAGGGATGTTTGTTGACAGATCGGGACGAATTGAAAAATTATTCTAAAGGACCTGTCATGTTTCCTGTCAAATATCAGTTTATTTGAGCAAGCAATTTCAGAGGAGATTTTTTTCCATATCAGCCAATCAGAAACAAGAATTGCCCATGGTAGCCATGTTTGTTGACGGATCAGGACAAAATGAGGAAATTTTATACAGGACCTCTCATAGATGCTTCCTGTCAAATATCAATTCATTTAGCTAAGCAGTTTCAGGAGAAGATTGTTTTCTGTATCAGCCAACCAGAAACAAGAATCGCCAATGGCGGCCATGTTTGTCGAGGGATCAGGACGAAATGAGGACACTTTATAAAGGACCTCTCATACATGCTTCCTGTCAAATATCAGTTCATTTAGCTAAATGGTTTCAGAGGAGAAGTTTGTTTTCTATATCAGCCAATCAGAAACAAGAATCGCCAATGGCGACCATGTTTGTTGAAGGATCAGGATAAAATGAGGAAACTTTATAAAGGACCTCTCATAGATGCTTCCTGTCAAATATCAGTTCATTTGGCCAAGCAGTTTCAGAGGAGAAAATTTTCTATATCAGCCAATGAGAAACAAGAATCGCCTGTGGCGGCCATGTTTGTTGACGGATCGGAACCAAATGAGATATCTTTGTAAAGGACCTTACATAGATGCTTCCTGCTAAGTTTCATTGAAATTTGCCTAGGGGTTTGAAAGTTAACGGCAGATGGACGACAGATGCCAAGTGATGACAAAAGCTCACATGGCCTTTGGTTAGGTGAGCTAAAAAAAAGAACAATATGAACAGGATAAAGAAAACCAAAATTAAAATTTGTCTTTGGCGGCAAAAATATATGTCTCCCCGTTCTGTCAGTTGAGTAGTTTCAAAGGTTATTTATGAGGATTTTTGGCATATTTCTAAGTTCAAAGGGGCGTACCTCCAACAAAATAAGTTGATAAAAATTTCCTCGTAATATGCACAACAACATATGATGTCCTTGCTACATACCAAGTTTCATAAAATTTGGTTTTGTAGTCTCAGAGAAGATTGGCTGACAAGGTAATTTATGAGGATTTTTAGCAAATTTCTTACTTCAAAGGGGCATACATCCCACAAAAACAAAAAAACTAAATTTTCTGGAAATATACATAACTACATATAATGTCCTTCCTACATACCAAGTTTCTTAAAATTTGGTTTTGTAGTTTCAGAGAAGTTAAGCTGACAAGTTCAACGGGGCATAACTTCCTCAAAAATTAGGGGATCAAAATTCCCTGGTAAATACACAACTACATATGATTTCCTTGCTACATACCAAGTTTTTTAAAATTTTGTTCGGTAGTTTCAGAGGATTTGTCCTGACAAGGTTATCTATAATGATTTTTGGCAAATTTCTAAGTTCAAAGGGGTATTACCTCCACAAAGGAGTATGTTCGGTATGGCCCATTTTTGGCCCCAAAATTGATAGCTAAGAGCTATGATATATTGATCTTTTTACAAAGTGTAATATTATATTTAGTTGATTCAGTCGATTTTGTGTCAAAACATATTCCTAACAGGATGTTGTAGTAGCTCCAACTTAGTCTAAAATCGTGAATTTTAACAAATTTGTTAAAAAATACATTATTTTACCCAGTTTTTGGTTCTTGTAGTAGTGGCCGCAACCGTTTTCAGACTACATTTTTTAATATGTTCTGTATATTTGTTTGTTACATCATATATGTAAATATTTTGAATGAACACAAATGTGGCCAATACTAATTTTAACGAAAACCGTATAAAATTCCACCAAAACAGTGGGATTTCCAAAACTTTTGGAATTTAGCCCATGTTCATGACGTCAGCAATTAGCACATGTGCACTTAAATGCAAACATATGCCTGAATTTTTATAAAGCAACAATTGCACTGTTCTTATGATGATTAAGGGTATGTTGTATCAATATCTGAAAATCCCTAAATTTTTAGGGCCAAAAATGGGTTATACCGAACCTACTCCATTAGGGGATCAAAATTTCCTTTTAATATGCACAACTACATATCATGCCCTTGTTACATATCAAGTTTTGTAAAATTCTACCAGTGCTTTCTGAGGAGTTTCACTGAAAAACTTTTGTGATCGACAAACAGACAGACCAAAAAAAAATGTCTCCTCACCAAAGCAGAGGATACCTAATTTGAATACCAATTGTCCACTTAGTTACAAATCACTGCTTTGTAAAAGTCTGACTGTTTATTAAGAGTCCAGCATAATGTTGGACAGCATCATCAGGGGTCATGTTCTCCTCTATTTTTAGGGTTAATGTTAAAGCACAGGTATTGACATTTATGGCATTACTAAAGTCCACATCAATTCTTTTGTGGAAGCCTGCAGCTGGGACTATTCTTGCGCCAGTCAACCACATCAACACATCTTCCAGTTTTACAACGATGCCATTTACACAAGCCTTTGAATCTGTAATAAAAAATGATAATGTCTCATTTACCAAACAGTTGAGGTTAAACAATTTTTTATTCCTAAAACTTGAACACAAGATTTAAAAACATTTTGTTTGAGTATAAGGAATAACCAGGCATACTGAACACAAGATTTGAAAACATTTTGTTTGAGTATAAGGAATAACCAGGCATACTGAACCAAAACTTATTTGACCCTAATTAAGTTTAACCATATTTATTATTAGGCTAAGGGTTGTAAATAATTAGACATTGTCCATATTTTTACCAATACTAGCCATGCAAAAGCCAATTTAACATTTCACAATAGGCACATTTTAGGATGTGAAACACTTCTAGAATTGTGGACTTACAAGTCACTTTTAACTAATGCATTATGTCATTACAATTAGACAAAATTTATCAAACTTTACATTAATGAGTTTTGTTTGTTTGGAGTAATCTACAGCTCATCATAAGGACAATGGTCTCCTTGATATCTTGATATCTACCCAATATCTTCTCTCTTTTATATTTATATATATATGTATATATATGTATATAAAAATATATATTTTAATATATATAATTTCTAATATTTATTAAACCTGTTTTTTTGCTTGCTGCTTGTAAGAATGTAATAAATCCATGGCCAGTTTTCATCTCCCCAAGTCTTCGATTTCCTTCACTATATTTGAAGTTGAGTAACTGGCGGAGAGCAATAGCTGTCAGAGGTTTAACTTGGCCTGAAAATAGACCCCTTGCCTTCTTTATGTTGTCTTCCTGTCTCAGGAGACTTAAGACTTGATGGGTATCTAGTCCTGTAAATATAAAAGGGTACCTTGAGCAAACATAACAACTAGATAACTAGAGATAAAACCAGTCTCCCCAACTAATTAAAGCTTAGTTTCAATTCAGTTGGTAGTTCCCCAATAGAAGATTTTTCAGTGCATTTCCAATAAGGTCCTACTTAATTCAGATGTGGCAGCCATCTACATGTAGGTGCAACAGATACAATTCTGAAAGAGACCAACCTAGTGACAATTCCATCAAAATTTGGTTCCAATTGAGGAAGTAGTTCTAGAAAAGCAAATTTCGCAGGAGAGACAAAAATACATAGGTGGTGTGCGTCATTAAAACTGCCTTTGTAAATGAAATCAAGTCAGTGGATGCAGATAGTGATGGCATGATTATGCCTGTATATACATGTATTTTGAGGAATCATATAAAAAAAGGTGTCGCCTTTAGGATCTGAAGTCTTGTGACCTACGAGAAAAAATGAGAAACGTTATTCCCGGGTACAACCTTACATATGTGATACATGCAAATGGTTTGATTTCAGTCCACAGCTTTTGATTAAATGAAATTTTTATTTTAATTGAGTTATACATAAGTTATCCTAATTCAAATTTTGTGGTTTTATGTCCTCAGACAATAAAACTAATGTGAAATAAATGTATTAACATGTTGGCATCTGCAAAAATATACCCGGAAGTGGAGATTTAAGACACGAATTAGTTTTGGTTTTAGTATGTTATAACAGGGAAAATTCCGGATTTAAAAGTGAAAGAAGAACGAAACTTACAGACCATATTACCCATAACCAAAAGGAGATAGAATTTTATCGAGTTAAAATATTTCCCCTACTGTCTAGTTAACTACTTTATTTCATCAATACCTTCAATAAACTGGTCAAGTTCCTCTTTACAACTTGACACCATGTGTTCAACCAAAGCGGATTTAAATGATGAAATCATTTCCTTGCGGAATTTATGAACAGGCACAAGAAAATCCACTTCTGTCCTCTCATTTTCCATACTGTCATATATATCCTGAACAGCATCATCTGATGTACAGTCATCAATCTGAAATTTTGATCATTATTCTAAATGCTGTCATAACATGATGATAACCGATTTCAACTACATGAATGACCAAAAGTTTTTGAACTTCTCAGCTATTTTTACAATTAAATATTCTGTTGTATGCAAGCATGGTTTTAACGACTAGGGCAAAACTAGAGACTAGCAAGGCTGAGCCTGAAATAATAACCACATGTACACATCAAACTCTACTGTTAACATAAAGATATCTCTCTTTGTAGACATTGTAATGATTTACCTCTTTTAACTTTTTGTTTAGGTCATCTGGAAGGTCATTAAGGTGTAAACCTTTGACACAATTCTCTAAAATGTAGTCAGTAACTGCCTCTGAGAAAATAGGCAGTCCTGGTCCGTCTTCTAATATAGAGAGGGCTACAAGCTGTCCAATATAGAAGAATGTCTTTCTCTTTCTTTCCATGTAATTTTTGCGGAAGGTAACACTTCCAGCTTTTCCTATTAAAAAAAAAAAACTTTTTTAAGGTTGTTTAGTATACTTAGTTGTAAAACTTCAGACAAGCACTATACAACCACAGTTTTTTAAAAATGTATGTTGCTGACCAATCATGCCAAGGTAAAATGAGAATAGGTGTTCCTTTACTAGCATACAGCACATCTTTATTTTCATAAATAATAACCATTAATCACTATGGAAAACTTTTTTAATTCCTTGATTTTATGAAGAATATATCAGGGCTTAATATGTATACAGCTATAATTCACATTGCAAGAGGTGTCAGAAAGCCATTATTAATACCCGATTATTAATTACTATTTTTCTCATTATGCTATTTTCAGAGCATTCAAAAGGACTTTACATGAATAGAGGCTCAGAATACTATTACTCACCTGTCACAAACAATGAAAAATTGTTTTCAATTGTGATATTTTTTGTCTGATTGGACAAAAAATGTTTAATTCAAATCTAGAAATAATGTAAGCACAGCTCACTAAATGATAAGCCCCTGCTCCCCAAGTCCATTTTTTGTTATGGGAAACCCCAAAATAATGCAGATGAAAAAATGAAATTGGAGATGCAACTTGGAGTCATGGAACAAAAAATCCCTGAAAGTTTCCCAGAATTTTGTTCAGGCATTTATGAGGAGTAGAGGATGGGAGAGCAGTACCCCATATTGTGTAATTGCCCATGACGGCCATGTTTGTTGACAGATGGGGATGAAATCATAAAAGTACTTACTGCAAATATCAGTTCATTTGGCCAAATTGTTTCAGGGAAATTTTTTCTACATCAGCCACTCAGAACCTAGAATTTCCAATGGAATCCATGTTTGTTCACGAATTGGGACGAAATGAGGAAATTTCATAAGGAACGTTTTATAAACGCTCCCTACCAAGTTTGGTAAATGTCCCTGTGGTTTCAGAAAAGAAGGTTAAAATGTGAAAAGTTAACAGACAGATGGACACCAAATGATAACAAAAGTTAACATGGCCTCTGGCCAAATGAGCTATAAATGATAAAAAGTCAACTATTACTTGTTTTTTTTTGTTTTTTTTTTATAAATACCTTTCATAAAAATAGAATGAGCAATTTGAAACACAAATAATGTCCAGAACTCTCTACGCAACCCTCCCAGGTCAACACCATCTTCACCGATGAACGCTATGTGTATAGGTTGATTGAGGTCAGCTTGACTTGCCCTTATTAAGCCCAAGGCATCATCCATGACATGGTCCCTCCTAACCTCCATCAATAAGGGGTTATCAACATCCTGAGAAATAAAGTCAGCACGATGCATTTGTATGATTGGGCTTATTTCACTCAATGATACGGGGGTTCTGAAATGGAAAAGAAAATATATCATAAAATGGCAAAGAACCTTGGTAAGCATGTTGAAATAACCCAAGTTCCTCCATTCCCTGTAACATTAGCAATCAAAACATGTTTAATCATACTTAAAATTTTTAAATATCATCTTCTCTTGATTTCAAATCAATTATGTAAGCTAAAGTTCTCCAATGAGAGTTGGCTTATGAAAACTTGTCAATATGACATCAGAACTGTTTAAAATGCTGATGACTTTGGAAATAGAACAAGTGAAATAATAAGCAAAATTCATATTACGTCTTCCATCATTATTCAACATCAAGATTATTCTGTTTTTACACATCTGACGTCATAAAAAATTACTGGATCTTGGGCAACTGAATGCCTGTCAAAATGTTAATAAACTGTATTTCTAAAACTCTTTAGAATAACTGTAAACAGGAACCCTTTGGACAAAACCAGCTCTTCATCATGGTTTATTTTCAAAGTCTCCTCATAGAACAAGGTTAAAATAAAAGAAGAATGTGTCCATGGGACACGGATGCCCCCGCTCCCAACAAATTTCTGGATTTATTTTCTACTTAATAAAGGCATAACAACAAATTTAACAATTTTGTACTTCATATAGGGACTTAACTCAGGAACATCAAAGTGAAATCAATCAAAGTCTAACTTGACCTGCCTTTAGTGGATCATAATAACATATCCAAATCTGGTTCGATTTGGTTGAGTCACACTCAAGTTATTGAATTGATATCACAAAATTTACAATTTCGTACTTCATAAAGGGACATAACTCTTGAACGTCAAAAGTGAAATTGATCAAAATCGAACTTGACCTGCCTTTAGTGGATCATAACAAAATATCCAAATTTGGTTTGATTTGGTTGAGTCACACTCAAATTATTGAACGGAAACTATAAATTGTACGATTTCATAGTTCATAAAGGGACAAAACTCTGGAACGTCAAAAGTGAAATTGGTCAAAATGAAACTTGACTTGCCTTTAGTGGATCATAACAACATATCCAAATTTGGTTTGATTTGGTTGAGTCATACTCAAATTATTGAATGGAAACCATAAATTTTACAATGTCGTACTTCATAAAGGGAGATAACTCTGGAACGTAAAAAGTGAAATTAATCAAAATCAAACTTGACCTGCTTTTAGTGGATCATAACAAAATATCCAAATTTAGTTTGATTTGGTTGAGTCACACTCAAGTTATTGAACGGAAACTATAAATTTTACAATTTCGTAGTTCATAAAGGGACATAACGCTGGAACGTCAAAAGTGAAATCAATCAAAATCAAACTTGACCTGCTTTTAGTGGATAATAACAACATATCCAAATTTGGTTTGATTTAGTTGAGTCACACTCAAGTTATTGAACGGAAACCATAAATTTTACAATTTCATACTTCATAAAGGGAGATAACTCTGGAATGTCACAAGCGAAATCAGTCAAAATTGAACTTGACCTGCCACAACATATCCAACTTTCAAAACATTTGACCAAAGCTAACTTAAGTTATTGAACGGAAACCAAAACGGGACGGACGGACGGACAGACGGACAAGGGTAAAACTTAATGCCCCCGTCGCCGTACGGCGGGGGCATAAAAAGACACTTTCTTGATATCAAAATTTTTTAACATTGGTCAAAGAATGACGTTAAAAATTCAGCCCTGATTATGTCATCAATATGTGAAACCAAAGAGAATAATTTGGCATTTTAGTCAAATTATTAAAACTGATTTCATACAGAATATATTAACTGAAGTTTAATAAATAGATCTATTTTATGCAGTACCCTAAATCAGCAACTGGTAGAACTTCTGGAATAAAATCTGTAATTTGATCTAGGTTGATATTGTTTTCTTTTGTATCATCTAAGCATATGACATCACTGCAAATAAAATGAGTGTATTTATGAATATTAGGCAAAACAAGGTATGGACACCAAATATGTGTCGCCTGCAATTCAGCCATACTGAATCAAAGGCACAGTCACTGCCTGCTAAGTTCACTTTTAACACAGCTTTTTTGATAAACAAACATTTATATAATAGCATACTTTAAAAATCCAAAAACAAAGAAAGACAGCAATCAAACAGTGCATATCCCTCTTGAGTAATTCTTGAAAAGGAACTTGTCTTTTCATAGCGAATCAAAAAATATATGGTTTAAGGGGTGGGATCTGAAGTACTTTTGAGAAAACTTGAGAGTTCAGATATGAGGGTTGGGTTGGTTGGTTGTTGGGGGTTTATCGTCACTTTCAGCAATTTTTCAGCTATCTCGTGACTACCAGACTTACTGGGGAAGGAAAGCCCGAACAGCTAACCAGCTGACTCTATGAGGGTTGGGGATGACTCTAGAGATTAATCATACAACTTGTCTTTTCAAGGGAATCAGAAAATATATGGTTTAGGAGTGGGGATCTGAACTATTTTTGAGATAAATTAAGATATCAAATATGAGGGGGTGGGATGACCCTGGGGATTAACCATACAACTTATCTTTTTGTGGGGAATAAGAAAATATACGGTTTAAGGGTGGGAATCTGAACTATTTTTGAGATAACTTAAGATATCAAATATGAGGGGGTGGGGATGACCCCAGGGATTCACCATACAACTTGTCTTTTCGTTGGGAATCAGAAAATATATGGTTTAGGGGTGGGGATCTGAACTATTTTTGAAGTAACTTAAGATAATAGATGTGAGGGGGGTGGGAATGACCCCTGGAATTAACCATATATATACATTCCCTGACGAATGTGTGGACCAAATATAGTTGCTGTATGACATGTGGTTATACAGCAACTATATTTGCTGTATAACCACATGTCATACAGCAACTATATTTGCTGTATGACATGTGGTTATTCAGAAATGACTTGAGCATGAAAATGTGATGCAAATTTAACAAAGTCACTGGTTATTCAGAAATGGAGCTGAGCAGGAAAATTTAACAAAGTCAGTGGACCGTGAAAATGAGGTCAAGATCATGTGACATGTGTCAGGCTGACATGTACATGTAATGATGAATGTGTGAACCAAATATAGTCGTGTATGACATGTTATTATTCAGAAATGGACCTAAGCACAAAAATGTGACGCAAATTTAACAAATTCAGTGGACCGTGAAAACGAGGTCAAGGTCATGCGACATGTGTCAGTCTGTCATGTACATGCAATGATGAATGCATGGACCAAATATAGTTGCTGTATGACATGTGGTTATTCAGAAATGGACCTGAGCACGAAAATGTGATGCAAATTTAACAAAGTCACTGGACAGTGAAAATGAGGTCAAGGTCATATGACATGTGTCAGTCTGACATGTACATCCCCTGATGAATGTGTGGACCAAATATAGTTGCTGTATGATATGTAATTATTCAGAAATGGACCTGAGCAGGAAAATGTGACACAGAGATAACACCGCGAGACAATAAAAAAATATGTTCGGTTCTCAGGCCCTGCCTGTTTTAAATACTTAAATCTGGGATTAAACTAAATTTGTGTATGGAATCGCAACTTCTACATTTATGTCTTGGCTGCAGCAGCTTTATTTTCAAGCAAGAAAAAAAAATGGCTGTGATTATATTAAATCTGTTTTTCATTTTTCACACAAAAAATGGAATTGTTTGTATGTTATTTCTATACATATGTACACTTTTACTTATTCCTTTATATTTGAACATGCATGATTTTTTCCCAAATTCCTATTTATATTTCGTTCAAATTGTAAAATTTAACAATTTTGTTGTAGTAATATTTGTTCTCTGACTGACGCTATCAGCATGTAGTTACATTTTAAGTAACAGATTTAAACTAAATATTGATTGTTTTGGCAATCAGTCTCACTTAACAGTTATTTAGACAATACATGTATATGTTCCTTGTTGGCAAATATTAAGTTTATTTTTATGAGCTTTAGAAACAATTAGAAATGTGAGGTTTACAGCGCACAAATAAACTTTACATTTGTCTTCAAGAAACTTATGTTGTGTTTAAATTGCTCTTGAAATATTTTTGGAAAATATCTAAATAAAGCAGAAAAACTTGCTTTCATATGTCAAAATCAAAAGTGCTGGTCATGACACCAATCTCACATGAATATAATGTCATGTGCAGATTTACATTGTGGATATCCAAAATAAATCAGATCAAAATGTAAAATAGGAGGTGCACAATGGCATCATGTAGCAAAGAATCCCTGAACACTGAATCCATTTGACAATATTTCATACAGGACATTATTTAGGTTGTAAACAATTATTGTCATACATTGTTTCTGGCAGCCCTTGGTGATGATGAAGATCTTCCAAGCCCTCTTTGCATAGTATTCCGTCTTTGGACTACTGTCTGTAAATAAATTTTTGTAGAAAATGAGTGCCATACTGCTCCAAACACTAGCTCATACCGAGTGATTTCAATGTATAAACAGGCTAAATAAAACAAGTTTAAAATTGAAATAATTTCATTTAATTTTCTGAATTTTTTTCCCTTAAGCATTGTCGGTTGAATTATTTTTATTAGCATGCAAAAACTGCTAACATTCACAAGGGTTGACACACGAATATGTCTCGCCTGCCTCCACATCACATGGGGAAACATATTTTATTATGAAGTTAATGCGCCATCAAAATGAGATCAAGGTTTGGGGACATGTAACTAGCTGACATGTACAGACTAAATGTATCTGACCTATGTTGCAGAGTTACTGAGAAACTGAACTAATCACAAAATTTTGACGTAAAATAAACAAAGTCACTGGACCATGAAAATAAGGCCAATGTCA
>JAOXYI010159036.1:0-11503 GCA_028566495.1 Lithophaga antillarum | reverse complement strand
GTTTTTCAGTATCCACATTTGATTAACGCCACTTCTTGAGAAGCTGGTGTCACAATACTTCTGGAGACTCGTTTTGAATATTCGAACAAAAATGCAGAACGTTTGTTGAAGTAAGAATATTTTAATTAGAAAACGATAAAATCTAAATATCTTTTTACCCTTGAGAGATAGGGGAAAGTCGTCAGTCAAAAAGTTGTTCAGATTCAGGTTAGCAAACCAAAAACATAATAATAGGTAACCTTTGTGATAAAAGCTGCATACGTGTGTGAAAAATCACATTTTCATATCTAAATATCATCGAAAAATTTTCTATTTCCGATTTCTAAATCGCTGTGGTGACTTAAGAGAATCAAGCATTTAATCCCTCTATTGTCCATTCACACCAATGTCCGCAGGTATTTATTAAAAAATTTTAAAAAGACCGATAAATTTCGCGATTTTGGCAAGAAATTTATCAAACACCAAATGATCTCGGCTTTATTTCAACTTATTAACTGTCGACGAGGAAACATCCATAAATCCATATTATGTAGATTTATTTTATTTATTTACATACAGGCCATAGACTAGATAGGCCTACCATGCAACTCTTTCTCCCAAGGACTCAACCGGACCAATATTTTAAGATTTCATATGTCTTCGTTATCGAATTTCAGATGTTAACAAGCTTAATTTGTGGCTACTATAACGCTCTGGTGGATCATTTTGGCCACTTTTCGTTTTTATTGAAATTGCATCTTTAGGTAGTAAAAGAAGACTCCGATGTCATCTCAGAGGTTTATGTATGGTATCAATAGAAAGCTTAGAGTATAAGCTTTAAAAAAGCATGACTGGTTTTGATGTTCATTATTGTGCGTTAGCTGTCAAAGCTAAAATCTGAGCCTTCTCTCTACCAATACAGACAATGTGCAAAATTTGTCTTTCACATATAAATACACAATCTAAATGTTCAAAATATGTATATATTTTGTGTTTTCTAGTTGAAAGTAATACATTCAACTAAATCTTGGATTATTTGGTGTTTGCTGTATCAATTTTCTTGCCAATATTTTAAAAAAAGAATAATTTGGGTGAATGTAAGATTTTTTCAATAGTTTCTCCTCTTTTAAATTTGAAGCTTATCTGTGTCTATTTAATATCTCTATATCGTACCGACCAAAATAAGTAAAAAAAAAACCTGTTCATGAGATGTTGTTTACCCATCATCATTTCCAGTGAAGTACCCCTCCCACTTCCAAATTGATGTAAAATTAAATATTTTTGGTAGATTATTGACAACATTAATTATAATTGTTGATTTTCTATACGTCGATACTCTCTTTTCGATATGAAACACACAAATGATACTATAAAGGTTTGGATGGATAGATCATATTTTGTGTTGCAAAACTGTGAAAAAAATGGATTATTTCAGATTTTAGTTTTTTTTTTCTCTCGCTTATTTTCATTTGAACCGTTATATTCCAGTAATACTGGCATTTTATTTGCATTTACCATATAACCGTATATTATAGTTATGAATTGTTCCTTACAATGTTCACCTATCAAAATTGGTGCAATATTGTCCTCTCCCTAAAAAGACCAATATTTTCCAGTTCTTGAAAGAAATGATTGTTTTTATAGATCATATGTGTGTACATAATGCCCTGTTGATAGACATTATTCATTTGAAGGAGCTTATTAAGATAATATGAGCACTTATCATTCTTCACATACCTGTAAATCACAGAGATAAAAAAAAATCATAATATTGTTCTTTGGCCAATTGTTAACAGCAAAGATTGATTTCACATATATTTAATGAGCATATAATTCCTTTTTGATAGAAATTACCAATACAGCTGATCTTGTTTAGGTTTGAAAGGGTAATGTTTAGTTTTTAGCCATAAAACCGTGTAACAGTTCATTCGGTAGGTTCCAGTGGGTGCACGCTCGTCCTACCTAGCTCATGGACTAATGCAATAAAAAAGGTTACGGTTGGACGGACAGAAACAGAAAAACAACAATAACTATATATTTCCCTTTATTCGAGACATTGGCCGATCTAGGGATCTGGATCCTCCCTTCAGGCGAAAATGTTTTAAAAAATGTCGTTAGAATTAATATTGACCAAGTTTGGTCCTGGCAAAAGAAGCCTTGGTGCATGAGTTTGTCCGCAGATACTTCTATTTGTTTTAAAAACATATTAATAAACATTAATAAACAATCAATGATACCGAAATTAATTGTGTGCACAATACGCGCATTTCGACAAATAACGTCTCGTCAGTTGTGCTCGAAACCGAATATTTGTAAAACCAAAGAACACCAAATATTGAAGAGCAGAGCATCCATGCAGGCAATGAATGAAAACCGATTAATCCTACATATTTTATACAACCTTATTTCCCTAAGGTACATATATGAATTGAGAAAATGTTAAGGATCTTTGCATTTTCAGATTTGCTTACGAAAGAAAGTGTTTATATAGTCCTTGGCGTTATGCACAAGTACATCAAAAGTAAAAAAAGCCCCCAAAATAATCATCTTTCGAAGATTATTAATCATTGTTCAAGTTGGTAAGCAACAATTTGGTATTGTGAAAAATAATTATTCAAAATCTAATATTCCCGTAAATTAATGGTCAGTAATTTCAAAATGAAGTGAGAATTACCACTAAATCGTGTGATAAAATCATCTTGCTGTAACTAGAAAATGCTTACCTTGAAAATGTGTATTTACTCCATTTTGACATGAATCAAAACATTCAGGAGAGGCACCAATGGAAGGCTGGTTTTTCTGATATGTATAGCAGCTTTTTTAAAATGTACTCTACGTTTTTAGTTTTTCTCATTACTTGGAAGATTCTTTCAATATATTTGCATTTCCCCCTTGTGTACATCTATAAATATTATTTATTTACCGTTTTATTTCAAAATCCTTTCCCGCATACAACACATTGTAATTTATATGCCCTTAAGTGATGCATGTATTTTATACATTATTAAGATCCGGTTCAGTTTTTATGTGATTTTCTTCAATGGGCAATCAATATATATTATGAAATATTTCTTTGCGTAATAAATGTAAAAACACAGGCTAAACTAATCCATTATGGGGCAAGTATTTATAGAAAAAAGGGATAACTTTCTTTGAATGTCGCCATGATGTAATTCTACTTAATATCAAATTGATGGTAATGCATTAACCTAATACGTTAGTTTTAATTTTTAATGTATTACCCATCAAAAATAAAATAAAGACGAAAAATAGAATAAGATAAAATAACATAAATATGCAAATTCATGTTAATAAACCAGACATATAAGGCGATAGCCGAATACAATGACTGACATGAAATCACAGTCGGGAAATAGAAAAAAAAACACGGGAAAGAACTGAAAATCGGACATGAAATCTTATATACTACTAGATGCTCATATCCTTTAGACAGCCATTACGTAGTAATGCGTATTGATGACGTGCTGTCTGGTTCTGACCCTTACAGCTTTCCATACTTTTTCATGTCTACTTCTGTAAGCTAGATTGACAAGTGAAAGGACAAAGCAAGTCAGCCGAGGAGATTGCAATCCCGTACACAAGGTTTTTCGATAACTTTGGCATGCTTATCTGCCCTGTGATTCTTAGACTGATTAAAAACGCACTTTTTGGTAGGGGGAGGCTGTGCAGAAATTGCTGAAAGTAGAAACCTCAAGGACACAGACCATATTCATTGGTGTAAGAACCAAAACGCTTGATCAACCTTCCTACCAGCCATTGGAAAACACATCCGGATTTTTTTTCTGGTTCCAAAGTCACATTTTCCCTGAAAATTGGAAAAAAATGTCCATTTTGACAGGTTTGGATTTCCGTAAATCGGTACTGAAGCGCAGGTACTACTCATGTACACCGAGGCCAAAGATAAGAGAAGATGGTCATATGCCATGTATTCTGGGTCCAAAGGTAAGTCATAAAAATACCCAAATTTACCATTTCTGCTAGGGGTGTCAACTTTGGCCCACCACCCTCCTACCCTCTTGAGCACATTATGTCCCTTAATTGTCATGATAACAATCTTCTCCAATATTCAGTTAATTTGCATATAATTTGCATATTTTGCAAAATTACAGAAATCGGTGAATTTCTAGAAAATGTCCTGGCCGTCTAAGGGATATGAGCCTATATCGCTCACCTGCTTAAATGTTGGCACATTGGTAGTTCATTATTAGTTCTGATAGACACCCATGGACCTTATGAATCCCGAGGCCTTCATTTGTACATACTTGAATGATGTTTCAATATAAATGTTACTAAACTTCTGTTAATGACGATTAATAACATTTTTTGAAGTTTTTTCCTGATAAAGCCAATGTAAAAATGTCGGACTCACAGGACTTTGTACCTTCATTTGATGAACTTGGATCTTCGTGTCACAATCCCTGTTTCATGCAAAATTGCTGGTTCTTAAGGACAGTTTTTAAGGCCACACCGATGACTTGTTAAACTTCAACTGAAGGGATTGGCGCTCATGGACCTTAATCTATACAAATTTAAATTCACACTGATGCTGCCTACAAAATATTATTTCATTTCTATTCCTGGTGCTTCAGAAAAATGATAGATTTTCCTCTGAAGTTAATGCTTTGACCTTCAGAGTTAAGATCTCATGCACCATTGACCATTTATCTGTACAAAAACTAGAGCTGTTCGCAAGGCGGGACTAATACCACCCCCACCCTCCCGGCTCGGTGGTTTTTGTTTTTGTTTTTTGTTTTGCAACCTTCAGTATTAATCAGGTTATGTTGGCATTCGTGCAAAGTATCGAAAAAACCCTTAATTTGGTTCAAAAGTTACACAGCGGACACAAATTGAGTCTAAGACATATAGCATACACATCTTGATAGTCTTTAAGTGCCATCTGTGATATTGAAATTTGTGGCATGCCCTTGGGTGTTGCTCACGACACACTGTCTTATAGTGGTTAACGTTTATTTAAAGTATAAATGAAATCCTTTGATTGGTTCAAAAGTTATAGAGCAGACACAAATTGTGGCTAGAAGACATATAGCATACACATTTTAATAATGTTTAAGTACCGCCTGTGACCTGGACCTTGGTGGTATGGCCATAGGGTTTGTTCATGACAAATAATCTTATAGTGGTTGATAATTGTGCAAAATATCAATATTATCCTTCGTCTGGGTCAAAAGTTATAGAGGGGACACAAATTGTGTCTAAGACAAATAGCATACACATCTTGATAACTTTTAAGTACCATCTGTGACCTTTAATTTGGTGGCACAGCCATGAGTGTTGTTCATGACACATTGTCTTATAGTCTTTAGATTTACGCAAAGTATCATTAATATCCTTCATTTGGTTCAAAAGTTGGAGAGCGGACATGAATGGTGTCAAAGACATATAGCATACACATATTGATAACCTTTAAGGACCATTTGTGACTTCGACCTTGGTGGCACGGCCATGGGGGTTGTTCATGACACATTGTCTCATGGTGGTTAACATTTGTGCACAGTATTAATAAAATCCTTCATTTGGTTCAAAAGTTCTAAAGTGAACACGAAACGTGTAGACGGTGCCGACGCAGACACAGTGGTGAAACCAGTATACCCCTCCTACAACTTTGTTGCGGGGGGTCTAAAAAAATATTTTGCAGGGAGGGTGGGGATGAAAATCTAATGATCAATTTATTGTGGCCTAAAAGAAAATGTGAAGCAGCATTCTTGAAATAAGCATCAAAAAGACTGAAAAGGAAGCGTTAGACTACAGTTAGGCCACATAAAATTAATTTTTAGATTCTCATCCTCCCTCCAAAAATAAAATGGGGAGGGAGAGCAGATTTTATTTTTTATATTTTACTGGAAGTGCACGATTAAGTCATAATGCAAATTGGTGCAGGAAAAGTTGCAGGCAAAAATCTGGAATTTTTCGTAATAAAATATTGCTAGTCGGGGGGTTCAGGCGCAACGCGGGCAGGGATGAGAATCCAAAAATTAATTTTATGTGGCCTTATCAGAAAATATATGAACAGTAGAAAAAAAAATTATTTTCTTTAAAGACTCTGAAAGTAAGCTAATTTTAGTACAAATTCCTGATTTTGAAACAAAGTCACTGGTTTGATGTTTCTTTATATTTCTATTTACAATTTACATTTTGTCATATTTTTTTTAATTTCGTGGATTGAATAACCATGAAGTCCATGAAATTCATCCGATGAATAAACATGATTTCACAGTAGTACAATTTGTTCTTAGAAATAAACACTTGACATTTGTATTTGACCTGTGAATATTAGATGAACTACATGTAAATTCTTATCAAATATAAAATACTTGAGAACCCAAAACAAAATTAACAACCTTCTACATAAGTCATACTATAAATCCTGGAATGATGAAAATAATACATCTACAGTTAACTCTCGTTATCTTGAACGCAAAGGGACTGGTTAATTTACTATGACTCAACCAAAAATTTGAGTTATCAGGAGTAAATTTAGCTAGATTCTACTGTACAGGGTTCAAAATTTCACTTTCATATACATGTATTTGAAAATTTGACTTATCTGTGTTGAAGATAACGATAGTCAACTGTACCTGCTAAAATATAAATAGTGAAACCTGTCTTAAGAGACCTCTCAATAGAGAAGTGAAAAATGGTCTCTTTATATAGATGGTCTCTATATACAGGTAATATGTAATGTAAAAGTACATGAAGGGAGTAATTTTATTGGTGTCCTAATACAGGTGTTGTTTTTTTTACAACATGTGGTTTCTCAAGCAGGTTTGAATGTATTTGCCAACATTTTTTAGAGTAAAAGCATCATGAAGGTGATCCCAGCTCCCACAAGCTCCCCACCTTCCACCTCCCAGTTTATCTAGATCAGCAAAAATGTAACATGGTGCATTTGTATATTTGGCGAATAGTTTTTATATGGTTTATTTAACTTACTTTCCAGAATTGGAACAAAAATCATCATCAGATGAGAACTGATGACAGCACAAAAATTTAACTAGCTGAATGGACAGACAAGACAAGTACCACAACTATGTAGAGAATAAAAATGTTACAATTATAAATTCTTTTGAAAATTGGTAAAATACAGCCATAACGAATTTATACACTGGTTTTCAGCCTTGCCCACCCCCACTTTTCCACTGCCCCCAGAAAATGTTATTTATTCTGATTTTCAAGGAAAATTTCATGAATTTTCTTTATTTTTTATGTTTTCTGTCATAACAGACATATAAACATTTTCTTTCGAAATAGACAAAAATTGAAAAAAAATATACAATTCATCTGCTTGCCCAAATTTTGTCAATAATCTGGATGAAATCAGTGAATTCATTTATTATGATCTTAAATCAGTAGGTGGTTGATAAGCTCAAAATTTGTGGTCTACCATGTACATCAGTTGTATTATAGTCTCTACATACAGGAAAATCTTGTGTCAAAATCAGAGGATAAATGGGACTAGCTGAGTAAATGTACAAAAATGTAGGTCATGGTAGCAGAACATTATTTTTTCAATGTATTTATGCCAGGTTATCTAAGACAAAATAAATCCTGTTCATAACAGAACAGAAATTCCCATTAAAATTTGACTGGCTATCAAGCTGGAAAAAATGCATGTTGTACTATGTGCAGAATATGTTCACTCAAAACTCTGGTTAGGCTACAATAAATTCTTTGATTTTCATCCCCATCCACCCCTTTTTTTTCTATTTGCAATTTTTCTTTTCTTTTTTTTTTTTTTTTTATTTTGAAGAAAATGTGCTCACTTTTCTTGATTTTTGAGGCATTTTCCACAAAAATAGACAAAAAATAATACAAAAATTTGCCTGAACACCCCTATTTCAAGAAAAATTTTAATGAAAATTTAACAATTAATTAATTGTGGCCTTATGTCAAACTCAGGTAAGTCATCTACCTGCGATATCTCAAAAGTCAAAAAACATTTTTTTGATGCATTGATAAGCTTTTTGTCTACCTCCATTAACTTATATGCTGATTAAGTGAAGTAAAATCATTTATTCCTCTAAAACTATTGTTTGTCTAGTTAGTTTGACTGTATTTTGACCGATAAGACCCAAATTAAAATGTATTTGTTTCCCCACTTACCTGACCTTCCCAGCAAAATAACCCTCCTCAAACTATTTTACTGCAAATTTTAGCAAATTTTTGTTGTTGTCAATTACTTCAATATTTTCATAACTTATTTCAGTATCGTCTTTTCATGCTTAAGTATTTCTGCAACTGAAGGGTTATCTGATTGGAATACAAATGTATTAAAAATTTTGCTGACAAACACAGATTTATTGATTAATGTTATACAGTGAAACCTGCTGAACCCCAAGTTATCTGGAAACCATTATGAATGAGTGGACAAATATATTTGCTTACTAAGAAATCACTAAAACTTGATCTAAACCTAATAAAGTCACTGGACCATGAAAATGAGGTCAAGGTCATGTGATATGTGTCAAGTTGACAGACCATATACTGTTGCTTTGATGTGTTGTTACTGAAAAATGGAGATGATCGCGAAAACGAGGTAAATTTAATGAAGTTACTGGACCGTAAATATGAGGTCAAGGTAATTTATATGTGTCAAGCTGATGTTTTACTATCTGATAAATGTAAATCAAATACAGTTGCTCTGTGATGAGTAGTAACTGAGAAATAGAGCTAATCACAAAGACTTGACACAAACTTAATGCCGTTACTGCCGTCAAAAACATACTGGTCTCGCCTTCCGCAACTCATTGCAGACGAGGCAAAAAACACAGGTTGTAATGATGTTCTTATCTGACCAGAATTTAGCAAGTAGTTTAAAAACAATAATCTCTATCTACATCAATCAAATATCATCCTGGCATAAAAATAATAATCTTCAACTACATCAGTATGATATGCTGGCATAAAGATAAATAATTTTGGCATATACACATGTATTGCTGAAATGAAATGCTCTACAAATTACAACCATACTGTAGAAAAAAATCAGATAATGGAATTGTAAAAAAAATTTGACAACACCATTATCAAATGGATCAAATCAAATATTTCAGTAAAAAATACAAATTACAAACATATGTAGTATTTCCTGAAAAAAAAAACAAAATTCCAGTTCAAATTCAATGTCTCTTTGGGGACCTGGGTGGCTGAGTAGTGAAAGTCATGACTCATGACCACTAACCTAACACTGCTGTCATGAGTTCAACCGAGTAGTGAAAGTCATGACTCATGACCACTAACCCAACACTGTTGTCATGAGTTCAACCGAGTAGTGAAAGTCATGACTCACGACCACTAACCTAACACTGCTGTCATGAGTTCAACCGAGTAGTGAAAGTCACGACTCCTGACCACTAACCTAACACTGCCTGTCGTGAGTTCAACTGAGTAGTGAAAGTCATGACTCATGACCACTAACCTACCACTGCTGTCACGAGTTCAACTGAGTAGTGAGAGTCATGACTACTGACCACTAACCTAACACTGCCTGTCATGAGTTCAACAGAGTAGTGAAAGTCATGACTCATGACCACTAACCTAACACTGCCTGTCATGAGTTCAACTGAGCAGTGAGAGTCATGACTCGTGACCACTAACCTAACACTGCCTGTCACGAGTTCAACTGAGTAGTGAAAGTCATGACTCATGACCACTAACCTAACACTGCCTGTCATGAGTTCAACCGAGTAGTGAAAGTCATGACTCATGATCACTAACCTACCACTGCTGTCATGAGTTCAACTGAGTAGTAAAAGTCATGACTCATGACCATTAACCTACAAATGTAACACTGCTGTCACCATGGACACGAGGTCAAGCTCCTGTGTCTTGACAAACTTCATGTGTATAGGTTTCCAAACAGACACCAGAGATACGGGATTTCACTATAAGCTGTCTGGTCTTTTCCTCATCCAGTATTTTAAGTCCATTAGTCACGATATACTGTAAAATCATTATTATTATTCGTGTTGTAGCAGTTTTTCATGCATTTCATGCTTTATTTAATCCACAGAATTAAAGCACCAATGAAATATATGTATATTTTAAATAGAACTATAATGAAAAACCTTAAGTTCACAATTATCAGGATTTTTAAATGAATGTCTGTATCTCAAAACAAATGTATTCCATCTCTGGTGCTTATCACTTTGTCTGACAACTGATTGGTTGAATAGAAATTTCATGTGTTTCAATTTCACTAAATATTCACATGTTTCAGCTTCATAAAATCATCAAAATACTTCCTGCACTACTTAACATTTCACTGCATATAACATTAGTCAAAACATGTTAATGAACTTTCTATTTATCTACTTGAATTTGTTGACCTTCAGTGACCAATAAGTTTAAATAAATATTAAATGATGCTCAGGTCACAAATATCATAAATATCTAAAATAAAATTAAATAGTGATCTATACACAGATGTGGTGATTAGCATCTAAAGAGATACAGAGTCTACACTAATGTACAATTTTTTCTGAAGGGAAAAGGGGCCTTGGTGGCCGGGTGGCTATGGTTGAACAGAACTAAAGGTAACACACAGAATCCATTAACTGGCCAACATATATTCTAAGTTAGTGGCAGCAATCCAGTGAGGATAACTGCTATGGTTGGACAGAACTAAAGTTGTCACCCACAAACCATTGATCTTCATATAGTCTAAGTTAGTGACCCTGACCTTTAATCTTTTGACCCCAAAATCAACTGGTATCTTGCCTTTCAATATATAAAGCTCCAGTCCAAGTTAGTTTGGCAAAGCCTGATCATGAATGGACCTAAAATTATGAAACAGAAACAAAAAGAAATGGCAAACATCTTGTTTTTAGAATGGTGAGCTTGACCTTGCATAATCTGTCCTCAAAATCAGTGGGTGTTTTAGTTCCACATATTCCGAGCGTTTAATTTTGGTTGTTGTGTTGTTGAGTGGATCAAACACAATAGTTCAGTAACCAACCTGACAAGACTGAAAGGTAGACATGATTTTAGACATTAAATCCTGAATGTCACAGCACTATTGTTGAAATGACATAATAAGTCTAATAATTAAAACTCAACATGTAAAATAAATATCACAGAAACAGATCTGGAAGAATACAGGTACTGTATATCTACAGATAAAACTGTCACTTAGTATAAGCCACAAAGGCACTTTTTCAGAGAAAAATAATTTTGTTTTTATGCATACAATGTACACACCCTACATGAAGTTTTTGTCATATACCAGCAGAAGTACAATTCCACAACTGTTTTCTAAATGACTTAATATGTTTATAAATATTTAGAACTAGAAGTAAACACAGGAAGAAATAATGTTTAATACAATATTTTGCTATTTAATACACTTGTATTGAATTATTTCATGTTACCCTTTGAACTACTGAAGTATCTGTCACACTTGTCTTGAAATATATTTTACCATTACATTTACCAATAATACAAAAAGTTAAAAGTCACTTAAAAAAAAAAAAAAAAAAAAAAAAAA
>JAOXYI010158925.1:0-11503 GCA_028566495.1 Lithophaga antillarum | reverse complement strand
TTTAGGCAAGGACGAGAAAGGGGGACTTTGTTTGGGAGACTTTTGTAATAGTTTACTATTACAGATCATTTCTTGTTTATTTTGATATAATACAGTTAATGAAATTTTTTATATTATTTTCAATTTCTAATCAAATAAGTTTATAGAAAGCAAGAATCATGTTTAAACTACACAATTGAAATCTGCCTTTAATTGCCTTCAGTTTGGTACATTACATGCAATATAAATATATACAATCAGAAGCTCAAAAATGTGATAATAGAAAAATTCAAACTGGCCACCATTCAAAATGGCTGCTTTTCTTATAAAAGAAATTGATATAAAGCTTTACAACATAATAACTACTGTGTGTAAACCAAGCCAAATAACATAAAAACTGACTTTAATAACATTATGTATCCGTTGATTTGAAGGACATAGACCATTTTGAATGGTGGCCATCTTGAATTCTTTTCGGCACTAACATTTTTTTTTCCAGATTTTTTAAGTGAAGTAATTTACTAATCACAAAACCAAAGTTTGTAAAATTTTTTAAAAAGTCGTAAGTACAAAAAATAATGGTTTTCTTTAAAATATGGGCATAAAAACATGTTAGAAAAGTATCAAATTGGTGCCATATAATTACTATATACTTATATTGCAAAATGGTATAAAATTTAGAGAACCGCTGTGGTATTTAAAATGCCATAACTTTATCAAACCTTGTCCGATTTCCAAAAAAAAAGTTACTGTTTTGGTTTTAGAATTGAAAGATCTATTCAAAAAACATGAACTAAAGAGATATAGTCTGGTAAAAAATTTTACCTGAACTCCCTAGTCAAGTAGCAAAACATTTTACATTAAAATGTAATTTGTATTTTCCAGGTGCTGGTTATTAGTGCACCTGGCTGAAGATTATGTGAGCTTTTGCCATAACTTTGCATCCATCCTCAATCTATTCATCCATAATTTTTTTTATATTTTGATCTTCTATAAGAACCACTAGGCTGAGGTAAACTGAACTTACAAGGATAGTCCTTGGATGGTTAAATTTCAAATTGTGTCACATGACCACTCCTACCTTCCAACATGGCTGCTGTGGCCTCTGATTGGTTGAAAATTTGTAACACTTTTAAAATCTACTTCTTCAGAATCAAAGAAACCAAACTTGGTGGTCGTTTTTCAAATTTTATTTGGTTAGTTGATCCATTATCCAAGATGGCTACCACAGCTTTTTTTTGTGCTAATTAGTGACAGATCTTCATCAGAAGCACTGGCCTAGATGAAACCACAACTGGTACATTTGTACATAAATTCATAGGGTGGTCATTCTTTAAAATAATGTTGTTATCCAAGATGCTGTCATAGCCATTTATCTAAATTAGCTGTAATTTCACAATGAATTAATTAAAATAATTTTTTTGTTTCTAACCAGTTGGCTAAATTAAATCAACTTTGACAGGAATGTTTCTATATAGGTCCTGGTCAAGCTGTCTTACTTTTTATTGTTGGAATTCTAAGATGGCCATTAGTGATGATAATTTGATGTTATTAGCTGAAATTTCAAATTCTTCTTGCTGGCAACTACAGGGTGAGTTGAAATAAAAATTGTCATGAATGATCCATTCAAGGGTCTGACCAAGTGGTTTACACTGAATTTTTTGAATCTATAAAAAATCCAAGCCACTGAGGACATAGGCTTACGTAGAACCCTATAGGAAATATGCTAAAAAATTTTCTTCAGAACAGCTGTGGCATATGGAATGGAACTCGGCGAAATGTTTTTCAGAAAGTCCCGATCAAGTGTTGTTACATTTTAGTGTACTTGGATATCCAAGATGGCCATCAGGGTGCAAAATGGGACTCTGATTGGCTGAAATTTCGAAAATTCTCTTCTTAGAAACTACAGGCGTGATCGAAAGTAGACCTGAAAGGTCCTGACTAAGTTTTGTTACTTTTTGCATGTTTTGTTCCCGAAAACATCCAAGATGACTGCCACCAGGAGATATAGTTTAACATATGATGACTGAATGGGAAGTATGTCATTACACATTTGGAATGAAATCTAACTGTTACATGAACATTAACATTTTCAGAAATGAAGTCACCAGGTCTAAACCTTTAATGTCCTAAACATGGGTACAATGAACTTATATTGACAACTTTCTGCAGTGTGTTGGCTGAATGTTTTGATATGATGTTGTTACACTGAAAATTCTGGACTGATTGCAAATTTCAAAAGGAATTCTTTATATGAATTTGATAATGACATTTCATGGCAAGAAAATCATATTAACCATGTATTCAGGTGTTGGTATTGGCTTCACCCATGTATTTGGTAAACAAAACACTTCTGTTCTAAATTTTATTCAGAATATTTCAGGTAATCAGATAAAGAAGTGTTTTGTTTATCTTTGTTTACTTGCCTGATGTTTATGAAATACATTTGAACATTTGACATTCTGTCAGTTTCGGGTATTTGAGTTAATTGTAGTAATTTAAGCTGTGTATTACTACATGTGTGAAGGGACATACATTTATTTTGAATTATCCTGTGTAAACTGCTAGTCTGAGTTATAGTGGACAAGATTTGATAGTATTCACAGTATCACTGTTGATTAAATATTGTCACAGATGAGACAGGTTCTGTATAATTTTTCTCCAGTTTTATTTTGTTGTGTCAGAATGCTACTATACGCGTTTTTGTCAATGTCAAGTTTTGAATTATTCTCAGTTTTCTTACTGTTTACACTTGGATAGATCATACATTATACATTTGATAATCAGAATTTATTATGGTGGCACCTGTCTTGAGAGATTTCTGCTGTGATAGACCACCCTTTTTTTGGAGGCCACTTCAAGATGAAACTGTTCTTTATTATATACCAGTGTATATATATACTAAGCATCTTTTCAGAGACCACTTGTCTTGAAGGACCAGTTTTTGTTGGCAGAAGAGGTGGCCTCTCAAGACAGGTTATACTATATCATGATTGATCAACAGAAGATAAACATGATAAATGTACATGAATCCAAGTATTTTGCACATTTAGGGAATCTAGATTTGGTGAACTTTCTTCCATTTTCAGTAACCCACACAGTATGTATATAATATGTTTTTTACTTGTTTGTCCATCATAATACTTGTTGCTTAAAGAGTGCATTCATTTCTCATCAGATTTTCTCAAAATTTTTATGCTGCAGCTGTAGCTTCCTAGTACCAATACTCAGATCAAGTTTGAATAACAGCCAATTTAAAAAAATCTATCTAAGAAAAGAAAACTGTTCCATACGATCCATGGGCCTGGGTGGCCGAGTGGTTAAGGTCATTTACTTATAACTACTAGCCTAAGACCACTGTCATGTATTTGAGCCTGCTCACCTGGCTTCATGTGTTCAGGTTTCCAGACACCTACCCAAGGTTTGAAGTTTCACTGGTCAATTGGGTCATTGTCCCAGTAAATCTGGTAGTCACAATACAACTGGAAAATTGCTGAAAGTGACAATAAACCCTAATGACAACAATCATACTATCCAGCAGGGAACATGGGGTATGTGAGCAGTGCTTAGAGATTTCTAAATTTCGTTTCATTTTCCACCTGATAACTCATCTTCTTATATTTAGCTCAGAATTCCAATACATATATACTAACTCTTTAACTTTAATATGGTGCACTCAATACTTGGGACTCATCAGGTTTTGCTTTGACTTGGTGTTAAAATATTTTTTGAGGAACACTAACATATCTGTGTATTTTGTGTTTAGGCCAGTTTGACAGTTCACAGCTAGAGCAATCATGGATTATGATGTGATGTATGATGATATGTACGATGATGACATGCTTCAGGATATGATGTCACAGTACCAAGATTATCCATATGAAGAAGTACAAGAGTACGCACGTGTATCCCTCAAAGAACTTCTGCATAACTGTATTATACCATCTCTGTCACAGGAATTACAGACATTGTTTCCATTATTTCTCATGTGTTTCATTTTTAAGTTAACAGTTTACATTGGAGGATCAGGTATGCATATTTCTATCAATGCTTAGACTGTCTTCTGTATTTTTGTTCTTGTAGATAATTTGTTTTAACAGTTTTTGACTCTGTATATCAGTTTTGTTAATAAACAAATTAAGTAGAAATAATTGTACATGTACATGTATATTCATGCATTTATATATATACAGTCAACTCTTTATGTTGAACTCAAAGGGACTAGTCAATTTATATTGACTTAACCGAAAATTCAAGTTATCAGGAGTAAATCTAGATAGATTCTACTGTAGAGGATCCAAAATTTCACTTCGAGTTATCCGAAAATTCAACTTACCTGTGTTCAAGATAACAAGAGTTGACTGTATATATATTTGAAAGGATAAATGATGCATACTGTTTCAGATAACAGTCAGCATCAGTAATGCCTTCAAACCTAGAACAGCACTGACAAGCAATGCTTCTAATTCTCTGTATGTTTGAGCCATTAACTTATATATAGTGGTATTTGTTTTGAATACAATACATGGTACAGTTATTTGCTTGAAAAAGCTGAAAAAATTTTGAATTCTAAACAGACCTAAAATGTGAATAAGTAATAACCATGAATTAATGCTGCATTTAAGATAGGAATGTTGTGAAAATGCACCTCATTTTTCGATCATTCTTGGAACATCAAATACACAAAAACAAAGTCTGTGTGGATCTGTTATTTTCTGGGGCCAAAGTTTTCTTCTTTTTTTTCCACCCACTTTTAAGGGGTGTAATGCACCTTTTCAAAAAAATGTTGGATGCAATCATGTGAATTTAAAAAATTCTGAGACTCAGTATTTCTGAGCCAATTAATCGAAACACAAAAACTAATTCCTTTATGAATTTACAAAAACAAAAATAAGTACAAAATTAAGCATATTTCTTGATCAAGATGTAAAAAAATATTTATCAGCTTTTATTTTATAAGTTTTCAGAAAGAAAATATTTGACATGTATTTTGTGTATTGTCTTAAATTTCGAGACAATCCTGTTGAAACTGAAATTACAGAATAAGGGAACCAAAGGAGGAGGTATGATAAGAACCCTTTTTTGTCCCCTAAAATTGTAAAAGTATAAAGTTTCTATGTACTTTTTTAGTTACCACCATTTAAATACAGACAGGTGTCAATTCTTTCAGAAAACACAAAATTTATTTTCATTTTTGTAGTATTCTCTTCAGTTTTGAGCCTCAAAATCGACTGTTTTCGAAGAAAAGTGTAAACATGCCAGAAAATGACACATTTTTATATAGTTTTATCGAGAATTAAATATGAGCCAGAGTGAGTACCAAATAAATATTATGCCATTAGTGACATCATTGTGACATCAGAAACCAGTTATTTGCATAAAAATGACCCAATTACTTAGAAACATATATTTTACACTAACTTGAGGCAGGTTTGTCATGTTACAAAGATCTTTATTTTAGGGAGCAAAAAGGGTCCTTATCATACTTCCTCCTTTGTCTGAGTAAATATGAATCCTTAATTAATCCTGTTAAATGATAATTGCATCCATGTAGCAATATATTGTTTGTATTTTTAGACAAAAAAGGAGACACATTGATGCCTTCTTGGCTTCCACATCTTACAAGTGCACTGTTTGGTGGAATGGCTCTATACTCAGTGTTTGAAGAGAATATTTTATACATTACATTATGTGGTGGTTTGGCCTATGCTGTACTGTTCCTGTCCTATCAAAGTTGTCGACAGTATAGTGGAGTTGTTATGTCACTGTTTATTGTTACCTTTGTAATTCTGTGGTAAGTTGTGGTGTACTCTTTGCTATGATCAGTATGTAATTCTATGGAAAGTTGAGATGTCTCTTTGTTAAGATCACTATGTAATTCTGTGGTAAGTTGTGATGTACTCTTTGCAAAGAACAATATTTAATTCTGTGATAAGTTGTGATGTACTCTTGGTTCGTTGAGATCAGTATGTAATTCTTTGGTAAGTTGTGATGTACTTTTTGTTAAGATCAATACGTAATTCTGTGATAAGTTGTGGTGTACTCTTGGTTTGTTGAGATCAGTATGTAATTCTGTAGTAAGTTGTGATGTACTGTAAGATCAGTGACTGTGTAATTCTGTGGTGGTTTGGCCTACGCTGCATTATTTCTATCCTATGAAAGTTGTCAACAGTATAGTGGAGTTGTCACATTACTATTTATTGTTACCTTTGTAATTCTATGATAATTTGTGATGTACATATGTTGTTCTGTGGTAAGTTGTGGTGTACTCTTTGTTAGGCTTATCTGCTATTCTTTATTAGTAATTTATGCAAGTTTCATTTGATCTCTACTCACCAATATAGTCAGTATCATGGGCATGCCATGATATGAAAAATATTAAAGGGTCAGTTCATGATGCACAAACAATAATGTCATATTCTTCCAATTCCTATTTGACATTTTATTAATGGAAAGAATATTTGTCAGTTATTTCGAAGGGTCATTTAAGCTACTGCCATCACTTTGTATCCATTGTCTGTCTGTTGTAAGTAAACATTTCACATTTCAATCTCCTTCTCCAAAATCACTAAGCCAAATGGAACCAAACTTGGGGGCAGGAATGTTCCTTGGATGGTCCTCTTACAAAATTTTTAATTTTGATGCTGATCAGAAATTCAAGATAGGGCCAGGGCTGGTTATGTATTCTGATTGGCTAAAATTTCAAAGCTGTTCCTTGTCAGAAACTACATGGCTGATGGAACTGTAACTGCAGAAGAATGTTTCTTGGATTGTCCTCTAGCAGGATTTTAATTTTCATGCTGATTGGAAGTCCAAGATGGCTGCCACTGCAAGATGTAGTTTAACATAAGACCCTGTGGGGAAAATATTTAAAGATCTTTTGCTTAGAAACTACAAAGACAATTAAACCAAAACTGATTATGAATGATCATTGGGTGGTCCTCTACCAAGTTCGATATTTTCAGGCCAATTGAAAGTCCAAGAGGGCCATCACTACAAGACTCAGTTTAACACTTGACCCTATGAGAAAAACATTCAAAGATCTTCTTCTTCAGAATTACAATGATTTTAAACCAAAACCATTCATGAATGATCATTGGATGGTCCTCTACCAAGTTTTGTAATTTTGTTGCCGATGGGAAGTCCAAGATGGCTGCCACCACAGAACGTAACATAGAAACCTTTGGGAAAAACATTCAAAGATCTTCTGAGAAACTATGAAGGCAATTAAACCAAAACTGATCATGAATGATCATTGTATGGTCCTCTACCGATTTGATAATTTTCATGTCAGTTGGAAAACCAAGATGTCTGCCACCGCAGGACCTAAATTAACATAGGACCCTGTGGGAAAAAATGCAAAGATCTTCTTAGAAACTATGAATACAGTTACACCAAAACTGTTGATGAATGATCATTGGATGGTCCTCTACAAAGAGTGTAATTTTCATACCAATTGGAAATCTAAATTAGCCACCAGTGTATAGTTTAACGTAGGACACTATGGGAAAACATTCTGAAATATTCTTAGAAGCTACGAAGACAGTTAAACCAAAACTGTTTATGAATGATCATTGGATGGTTCTCTGCTAAGTATTGAATTTGTGATTTGAAGTCGAAGATGACTATTATTGCAGGACATAGTTTGAAGCTATCTTATTCTTAGAAACTGCAAAGGCAATTAAACCAAAACTGTTCATGACTGGTCATTGGATAGTCTTCTACCAAATTTCGAATTTTAATGCCTCTCGGAATTCCAAGATGGCCACCTTTGCAGCACCTAGTTTAACATAGGATCCTTTGGGAAAAAACATTCAATGATGTTCTGAGAAACTATGAGGACAATGAAACCAAAACTGTTCATAAATGATCAGTGGATGGGCATTTACAAAGTCTTTGTGTTTTTATGCTGAATGAGAAATCCACATACCAATTTTGGGTGACATATCATAAAGCTTATAATTGTGAACACTGTTGAAACTTACAATAATTGACACGATTTGGGTCATTGTGACCCAGTTATGCCCCTTGAAATCTTAAACTTAATGAAAATGAGAGATTGAAAGGAATTCTTTTTAACACAGGCATGTTACATATCGTAACACTCATAATTATGAACACTGTTGAAGTGTACCAAAATTTATTGAAATTAGGTCATCAGGACGTAGTTATGCCCCTTGAAAATGTGAAAAATGCATAGAAAAATGTAACAAGTAGGTGTTTTTTCAAATATGGGACTGTGACATATAACGCTCATTATGGTGAAATCTGTTGATGCAAGCCAAAACTAGATCATTTTTATCTGGCTTTGACCTATTTTTGGTGAAAAGTAAGTCATGACACTTTTATCGCAAACATAGGGTTGTGACATGTCGTATCATTCAGAATCAGGAGTGCTTTGAACACATGCAGAAACTAGGTCATCATGGCCTGACAGTGACCTAATTTTGTCAGAAAATTTGGTTACAACAAATTACTGTAAACACAGGATTGTGGCATTTGATGTGGGTCAGAATTGGGATTACTTTAAAAGTGTGTATATGCTTACTGAAATTAGGTCATTACTTTGAATATTATGACTACATTAACACTGTTAAGATATTATGAAATCTGTCAATACTTTTGCAACTAGGCAGTGTTCACTGTGCAATTGGGGGACATGCTATTGTTCCTACAGCTCTTGTTATTGTAAACCATAGGGTTGTGGCTTTTCATATTGTTCAGATCTGGGAGTCATCTTAAAGCATGTAGAATGTTAAACTTACTGAAATAAGGTTATTGCAATGAACATTATGACAGCATTAACACTGTCAATTATGATATTATCAAATCTGTCAATACTTCTGCTACTAGTCAGTGTTCTTTGTGCAGTCAGAGGATAAGCTATCATTCTGATGGCTTTTGTTTGTACAAGACAAACAGCTTGTACCAGTATTCTCAATATAAATATTTATTCTTTAATTTTATCCGTCATCTTTTGACATTTAATTTACTAATATTAAGGTTTCAGTAATTATTTGATTTTATTTCAGTGAACTGGTACTTGTTCAAAGAAAAGCATGGCACAGTGTAAGAGGTATGTTTTGGTAAACCCTTGTCAGCAAATAGTCACTTGTTCAAAGAAAAGTATGGCAAAGTTTGACATTGGCTAAAATATGGAATAATATTTGGCAAGAAGTATTGTTTAGGTTAATGTGCATGAAGACTCAAGGGTCTAAACCTTGGAAGTTCAAATTTTAAGGAGCTTCAGTGAGGAAAATCTTCTGAAGAAGTAGCATTATTTTTCGACTTCTAACATTGGGCTAGTGACATGCTTACCGTTCTAGAGCATCTGATGTCACTCCCAGCTTTTTTGGGAGTTTGTGTTGTCCTAGCTTTAGTTTTCAGTATTGTGTCTGTGTTCTACTTCCACATCCTTTGTTGGTAACAGTCTTGTCTGGTCCTTGTGAACTTCAGGATTCCTCTGATTCTATATATGACCATGTTCATGTTATGATCACAAAGAACAGAAAGAATTTTGTGTGTGAAGCAATTTCCTGTGGAGAAAGAGATGCAGTCTATTGATTTTGTACCTGTATTTACTTTGTATCCAACACAGGTTTTTCATTAACAAATATATTATTTTGTCATAGGTGCACAGATAATTTTGTCAATGAAGTTGATAGGATTGGCATTTGACATATCAAGTAAAAAGACAGATCTGCCAGGGATATCCAATTATCTGGGATATATTTTTTGTGTAGGAACAGTTATATTTGGTCCTTGGACCAGTTACCATGACTATTCACATGGAGTTCATCAGAACAGAATTAAAGGTTTTGTAAGTTCGTAAATCTTTTTATATTCATGCTTTACTTAGTACGTAATATCTGCTGAAAGTTTTATAAATGTTGTTTTTCAACAAGTCATTTTCCTATTTTGTAACGAAAGCCGTACACTTCACCAAGAATAATCAACATTTACTATACCTAAATATAAGAATTTCTTATTAAATTTGCTATAGATTAATGGACTGTTCTGTTTTTAATTGAAGTAAAGCTTTCACCAGTCAACGGTTCAACTACTGTGCTATTCACCGGCCGTTTGATATATTTTTTGCAGACTTGTTTCTACATTATTGGATGAAATACAAGTTGTGTTGTTCATAATTCTCTGGTTTTATTGTGTGGCAACTGAACTTTCGAATAACTCTCATACCCCTGTCAATAAGTACATAAAATTACAATGCTGTTTGAAAACTATAAGATTGATTTAAGTAAAGTGAATGAAAACAATCTCTGAGGCTCAGATAGGAATTATATGCATAATAATGAATTGTTTTAACATGTTCTTTAATATTTTGGGTGAATTTTTAGTCATTTGTTAATTTTTAAGTAGCTGAGATATTACCAGCTATATATAGCTTCTAATAAACTTCTAAGACAAGTGATATCTTTACAAATGTAATGATTATACCACTAGATTAATTGTGTATCATAGAAGCATTTCTGTTACCTACAAATCCGTGTTTGGGATGATAAGATATGGTGATTATTTTCACTGTTTTGTCCAGAGTATCACACAGCATGATAATTAAAAATCAGTTAAGCACTAAAAGCGCTGTTCTAAAAGAAAATATAATTACATGCCTATTATCTTCTATTTCCAGACTTTTCAGTGGATGCTGAAAGTATTTAAAAGTAGTATACTGTGTTTTGTATGTGTAACAGTTTCTACTTGTTTTACACACTACCTTATATTAGATCATAGCTCGCGGTAAGTATTATATCATTTTAAATCAAAAGTATGCTTTGCTTGGTGTTTGTTTATACAGTTTCAACTTTATTTTGGCTAGTACTGTATCATAGCTCTGTTACAAAGTATTGTCTCTTATTAAAAACAAAGACTGTTTAATGCATACTAAAGAGCAGAGCAGTTTCTTGTACATTCAGCTACCTACTGTTTTCAGCCACCCAAGCAATTTCATTTTATATTTGTAGCACAAATCTGTTCTACCAATTGGACATTCTATGTTAAATAGCAGTTGACATTTGAAATCACCAGTCACACTTTATAATATGAAATATGGCATAGATTGACCTCTTTTAGTACAATGTACTTCTCCTTTTCACGTGTAAAGCTGTTATGACAAAGAAATAAATGATGTCCATATAGCCACAATCTTTCAGAATTACTTTTGGACGATGGGATTTTAGTTGGTTGCCATAACTATATCAAACTTTTTTTCGAAAAAATTTATATTGGTGGCTGAAAATTGAAGACAGAAATGGTGTCTGGAGTTTTCAACCATCAGTGCACTACACTGTGATATCATGTCAAGATGATACTTCATTAACAGTCTGTTGTTTGACTTTATAACTAAAAACACAATCCTGAAGTGTAGTTTTTGTCTCACCTGCGACGTAGTCACTGAAGGCAAGATATAGGGATAACTTTTCTGGTGGCATCATAAACTTTCATTAAAAGATGTATATCTCAGGAACTGCTTTACCTAGGTTAACCAAATTTGGTCCATAGATACCTT
>JAOXYI010158815.1:0-11503 GCA_028566495.1 Lithophaga antillarum | reverse complement strand
ATGTACTAACTGTATATCAAGTTTGGTTAAGATCCCTCAAAAGATGTTTAGTCTAAAGTGTACACAAGAATGTTACGGACGGATGGACGTTACTATATCCCCGTCGCAACTTCGTTGGCGAGGGGATAATAAAGTAAGGAGTTTATAATGTTAGAAAACTTCGCCAAATGTAGAATTCCCTTCTAAATCCGTAAAAGGCTGAAGTTTTTTTTAAGCTGTTTCCTTTCTTCATCCAAAGACTTGTTTCTACCATATGTCATAAAAACTTAAAAATAGTAATATATTTAAAGATATGGATAACATACCTTCATGTTTTAAGTTACAATGTCGTCCATCGGTTATATTTGCAATTCTGAGGTCCCGTATCTGGAGAGAACCATGCCAGGGGCGGGTCAAAGAGCACTGAGAGTTCGTTATGACATAGAAGTCTATGGTTAAGAGTACAAAATGTAGCAGCTCTGTGTCGCTGTAAAGACCAAAGTGTCAAAAAGTTTTCTCTTTTCCTAAATGGAAGTCAATTTTTTTACTGATCTCCAGTACCCCATCCCATTTTACAGATTTTTTATTACTTAAGTTTTAGCTGATATACTGCAGTTTTTTATTACCTAAGTTTTAGCTGATATACTGCTGAAAGTGACGTTAAAGACAGATCAGACAAATAGCAAAATTTTACTCACAAGTTACAAACTTCGTTTACTGTCTATAATCAAGTGCATTCACGTTGCATGTGAATGGAAAATCTATTACACTGATCCATTGAACAATAAACATGCGTTGTTGCCTTAAGGAATTTGATTTTTGTATAATTTCATTCTAAACTAATGATGTAACTTCGTTTAAATTAAAAGTCGCAGAACATTGAAGAATTACTTTAACTGGATTTCGCCCCTTAAGAAGGAACAAATCTAGTAATACTACGGTATCATCTATCAATGTCAGTTTCTCCTTACATTTCATCTTCTTAAAGAAAGCTTTGAAATCGACAAAAACCGTTATTTGAAATTACTAAAGCAATACACAAAACCATTAACTACCGTATATGTAATCGATTGTGTAATTCGTGTAACCAACCAAATGGCTCTTAATTAATATCAAACTATTCTTGAATCTGTTATTTCAAAATAATTGCCATTTTTTTCAATTTTAATATGATTGGTAGTTTTCAAAAAGCAACATGCCGTTTATAAACTTCGTTATTCTAATCTGTTAATTAAATTGTTAAAAACGAGTTCATTGGTATTTGGTAATGGATCATTAGTTAAAATTTGATGCTTAAACAGCATTAATCAGGAAATGGTGCAACTTAACCAGTACAACAATAATTTTACATGTCGAAACTGAAGCGAACGAAGATTTATAGAAATAATGTCACTTCGACATAATGAGTTTCACAGAAATTCTGTATTTATTTCTGCAATTGTCAGTTTAGGAATTTTGTTTAATTTGGTCCCACGATACCGAACTGAATACATTTAAAAAACTACAGAGAAAAGAAACACACAAAATTAAGTACGAGGGCTTTAACCGAGCTGCACTTTACAGAAATGCCTGCAGATTTTTTGAAGCACTGATATCTTATACTGATTTTTCTGATCAACAGATTTAAAAGCTAGTTTCGTATACATATATTTTACTCCTTTTCAGTTAACTACCACCTGGAAATTCAGACAGATGTTAAGTAAATATATATTGTCATCCGTAAGAAGCATTCGATATCACTACATACATACATACACGTAATATCATTTTATATTGTAAAACATCCATTACGTCTTCATTCCTGGGTTGTCATAATTATGATGAATGGAGGAACCGCTCACTGATCACAGTATAACAATACGATTTTTTTGTGTCTGTTTTGAATCTTTGTTCTGCCTTGGTCTACTTTATTGCTTATGTATCTTGCTCGTCTTGTATTACTGCAAGTAAACTAAAATTTGATAAACGCTGATCGCCAATGTCAAAAGTGTCATCAAACAATTTCACTACTCATGACTCCTGACCTACAACGTCCTCTAGACCAGACGTCTGCAGTGACTTGTCAAAATCACTGTCTGTCTCTAGATGACATCTTTGGGTTGGTGGTCTATAGTAGTTTGTGCTGCTGCTGCTGTCCTCATCTTTCCTTTATCCCCATAATGCTCTAATCATTTTTATATAGGTTGAACGGGAATCCTCAGCGCACTATTTCTACAAAAAACATCCTTACCAAGCTTTGCTGGCAAGCAACGCCAGTGTACCGCATTCTTGCAGAAGTTCTCTCAAAGCACAAATCAGATCCATCATTACCAACTACTTAGAGTTTCTAACCACCGTATGAAGTCTACCTCTATCTATTATGTCTGGTAGTTCTTTTACACATGTCCGTGCCACCATATGCATCATTCTTGGATTAAATGAACCATCCATTGTGATCAAATATGGTCAAGGCTTCATTGTTGGTTATGCAATTAGTAGTTTTGATTTTTTGTCAGGTTCCAGCTAGTGATGGCAGGGATAGTGAAAACTGAGGTACTTTTTTGCAAATAGTATTCAGTTTCCCTGATTTCGTTCTGAACTATAAGTCTTCTGCTGCGTTACTACTTTTCCCTAATTTTGTAACTATGACTTTGTCATTCCGAATCCTTGTCTGCTTTGCCATGTTATTCCACATAAAGTCGTGAAGCCTTTGTCTGTCGTCTGCTTGTACATGTATTACGAGATTACTCTGTAATCACTTCCATCAAGTTCTTGTCTTTATAATTGTATGCTTGATCTTCTCATCTTTCGAATTCCTAACGGTCTTTATAAGACTGGTCTTGGTGACTGTACTGCCGCGATGCAGTAAGTTTAACCTGATCCAGGGCTTAATAACCAAACAGGAGGTGGGTTAATGTAACAGTGATTTGATTCCATTAGTGTTTTTCATCCGGTGGATTAAAATTCCTAGTGTTTTATATCCGGCAAGCAAAAATCACTAGGATTTTTAATCCATGTTTAGTGTAAAATATCCAACTGTTATCAAAAGATTCTGAAGAGGGTTTTCTTGAAGGGGAATCTTTAAAAAAAATGGGGCGTGGTTTTTTGGGGGGTGAAATGAAGAAAATTGTGAGAAATAAATATTAATTACCATAATGATTGTAGTGACTTTGATCCAGGAATGTTTACCCTAGTGTTTTTAATCCAGGAATGTTTACCCTAGTGTTTTTAATCCAGGATTGTTTACCCTACATGTAGTGTTTTTAATCCAGGAATGATTACCCTAGTGTTTTAAATCCAGGAATAGTTAACACTATTGTTTATTTTCCTCATTATAAATACACCATCAAATACCATATAATGCATTCAATAAATAATTTTATATAATTTCAAACATATATAATGTCATAAATGTGTAATAGTAACCAATCTATTTGTAATACATGTATTCATATATACTAGATTGGCGGGTCTAGTACATTTTCGTTTTGATCAATCTAGACACATTTATTTGTAATATTCATATATACTAGATTGGCGGGTCTTTTTAGTACATTTTCGTTTTGGTCGATCTAGACACAAAATCATATCGTCCATATCAATATCAAAATTAGCTTCATCAACATGATCTAATGAAATTTCCTGCGACAAGTTTGAGAAAAGATCTGCACTATTGTCAACCTCAAGTTCCATACTTTGGTCATCATTGATAAATGTATTTTGTATTAAGAATATATCATCATCATCTGCAGTATCAGTAGATGAATCGGCAGTTGCATTATTGTTAATGTCCGCAGAAATCTCCTTTATGAAACAATTGCTTTTTTCATTGTCATCATTGTTTATGTTGTCACGATAATCATTATCATTGTTATCATGATCATCTACATCATTGTTATCATGATCATCTTCAACATTGTTATCATGATCATCTTCATCATTGTTATCACGACCATTATTAGCATTGTTATCATGATCATCTTTAGCATTGTTATCATGACCATCTTCAACATTGTCATCATGATCATAATTAGCATCGTTATCATTATCATCATCATAAAACGGTTTCAAACTCTTTTGATTATATGGACCAATTATTTTGTCTTTTTCAATACAGTCTTGTAGTTTGAAATTGCCTTTTCCACAGAATTCATAAAGGAAATATGGACCTGTATACCGTGTCTGTGAACAAAGTCCCTTCTTCCTTCTAAAATTTTTCAGCAAAACTTTATCACCAATTTTGTATCCTTTAGTTTTGTCAACTTGATGTCTAATATCATATGAAATTTTCTGTCTTTTTTGTGCTATTTGTATGTTCTTCATCATCTTTTTTTCTACATCTTTTCTACTTTCTTTCAGTTTTTCAGTCACTTCAATTATGTCATTGTGCTCACTTTCAAGAGCAGGACGGGGAGCAATTTCTTCCTCGTTTGGAAGAACAGGTTTTCGCATATACAATGCATAAAACGGTGTCACCTTAGTAGATTCATGTTGTGATGTTCGGTATGAAAATAACGTGGTGTCTACAAATTCATCCCATTTATTACCATGTTCATGTATTGTTTTATTCAGCATTGATTTTAAAGTACTATTAAATTTTTCAATCATACCATTAGCCTGCGGATGATACGGACTAGTCGTTATATGCTTTATCCCAAACTTTTCTTGAAAACAATCGATCAATTTACTATTAAATTCCCCACCTTGGTCACTAACTATAGTTTTCATTATTCCGAATCTGCATATCAAACCATGTAGCTTATCCACAATTTCTTCAGTTAATTTAGAAAAGAGTGGGAATGCATCGGGCCATTTCGTAAAATAATCCATGACAGTTAATATATATCTGCAAAAAAAAAAATAAGTATATACATACTATTAAAACAAGTAAGTTTTTCCTAGGTTTAATTAGAAATAATACCAAGTTGATTGGACATAAAAAAAAAAACAACAGAAAGTGCACTGAAAAGCAGTTTTGGAATTTTGACCCATTTCTGTACCCTATTTCTGAAACGGGAGGGGCAACGAACCCAATCATGGAACTAAAGTTACATTTTGTCATAATTAATATCGTGTTCAACTTTGAAAAGGAAACCTGCTGAAATCAATTTTTGAATTTTGGCCCTTTTTTGTCCTTATTTCTGATAGAGGAGGGGCCATGGACCTCGGCATTGAACTAAGGCTGTATTTTGTCATAAGTAACATTGTGTTCAAATATCAAAAGGATCAGTCAAGGGAAACCCAAGAAAACCTATAGAAACCAATCGTTGACAGATGACAGGCCTATACCTACAAATGTATATACGGGCACAAAAATTTGCGGTCATATAAAAATATTACCAAGTCGCACAAGCAGAAACAGTAAGTCAAAATGAACCATTTAGTTAAATAATAAACAAGATCTATCTACTGACCAAGTACCATTGATTTACCATGTCTTGTATATGAGAAACGAACCTAAACGCAAGACCATAACCAAGATCTGGATAAATGGATGGATCCAAAATGTACTATTAATTTGTATGCATGTACCTGTATCCCTTATCTGACAAAGGTTCTCCTTTCTCCTTATCAATGGGTCCAATTAAATCTATTCCAATTTTACACCATATCCTGGGTTCTATAGGCACCGATGTCATCTCTGGTACAGTTGTTTCAGTTTTCTTATTTGTATATTGGCACTTTTTACACTTCTTTACATAGTCTGATACATCTTTAAACATGCCTCTCCAAAAATACCGGTCTTTGACTTTTTGAAGAGTTTTATCTCTGCCTAAAATGATAAAATAGAAATAATACTAAGTATACAATATCAAAAGTCCACTGGATTTGTTTGATTTCAGTTTACCATAATATATGTACATAAAATTATTTTCTTGATCAAGAAACACCTTATAACTTTTGTCCACTGTGAAAAAAAAACACTTTTCATATCTTATTTGTAAATATGGTGGCACACTTCATTTGTTATTAAACGGTTTATGAAAAGAAATTGTCTTGTTTGTTATCTGTTATTTTGAACACAAATTAAGTACATGTATATAAAATATTTCTCAATTTTGGTATATGTATAATCGCCATGAAAAATAACTTGAAAACGAGAAATGACTGATAATCATAATCATGATAATCTTATGACGTTTATGAAGTTTTCTATTGATTCGAGTGAGATAAAATGTGTAAACCCCCAGATGCAATTCGCACCTGACTGCTCCATTGCGTTAAATGGGACCACTTAGTAGTTGTCACAGAAGCTACATTACTGTAGCTACATATGGTCATCCCCACGGTAAATTACCAGCCTTTTCACCAACTTTTCTTAAAAGGAGGCTGAATCTTGAAAATACGAGGCTAAAAGGCCTGTAAATCCATAAAATTCAACTATTCCTCTATTGAATTTCAGTAAAAGTTATAGACGTCCTGCCGCCTTCTAATGAAAAGGCTGGGTAAATACTTGAGTGATTAAAATTATTTTGTCGTTCATTTAACGGGAAATCTCTAATGATTGACTAGATTTTGGGAACAGAACATCAAAGGAGACACCCTATATTGCTAGAAGATCTATATACACTGTATAATCCTACAACACAAATACACTAGGATTTTAAATCCGGGAATCAAAATAACAGAAAATAGAATTAAAGGCAGCATAAGAAATTTTTAAATTTGGAACTTACCAAGATGACTACCAGAATGAATATGGCACATATTCAAAACACTTTCTTTCTTTGCTGCGGTTACAACTGCCTGTCCCTCCTTTTTGGTGTACAGATAATCCATTCCATCATGCGTGTTGACAGTAAATATTTCCTTTTTTGCACGGATTCTACGTTTTTCATTTTCTGTCGAATCATCAGTATACTTTTGGTTTTTGAGATATTGAAGAATCGTCTCGTATTCCTTCTCATCCATGATTATTCAAAAACATGGAAAACGTGTGTGTGAATTGTTTTAAAAAAATTGACTCTGATTAGTTATTTTTACTGAACGTTCAATGCCATTGTAATAAACACTCGATTGAATCTGATGTATTTCGACTGGTTACCTGTAAATCTCATACATTTCTACGTTAAATTCCTGTAAACAATGTATCAGTACAATAAACATAAACATCAATATCTGTTCAACTGTAACACACTATTTACATACCGTAAAGCCCTAGTAAATAATGGTCGACCGGAATAAAAACACGACGGAATGAAAGTACGCTTACAACTACATGTGCCAAATGTACAGTAAACGGAACAGTTCACTCTACACCTACATAGTTTAACATTGAACCTATGGGATATACGTTTTAATATCTTCTTCTCAGATACCTCTGAATCAAGCAGTGAAACTGTTTCTTTGCAGAAATCCTTGGATGGTCCTCTACAGGGTATTTGTGTTGTTTTTTTTTTTTTTTTATCGATCGCAAATCCAAGATGGCTGCTTCCGCGGAACAAAGTTTAACATTCGACCCTATGGAAAATAACTTTAATGAGCTTCTCAGATATCCATCAGTAAGTGACACGGTTACTAGGCAGGAATGTGCTTGGATCGACCTCTACAGATCTGTGGTCTTTTCTTTTTTCCCAGGTCAGAAATTCGAGGTGGCCACCTCCATGGAACATAGATTAACATTGAACCCAATGGGAAATATCTTTAAAAGACCTTTAGTCAATGAAACTGTTACTTGGCAGAAATATTAAATAAATTAACGCTAAATTATTCAACTTACATTTAACAACGTATCACTTGCTTCCTATTTCAAATGTAAGGAAAGTGACGCACCAAGAGCATACAACTAAAATTAAATGAATTTTTTTTACCAGTGAAACTGAAGAATGGAAACACACCTCCAACTGCGCATGCGATTACACAATTTATTTTATATCCATAAAAAAAAATTCAGATATGTGTAAGGACGTAAAGTAGCCGTTACTCAGACTCAGAAAACGAATGACAGGAAGAAGATGATGGCTTTGATATACATTGCACATTATTACACTTCACCTAATATTTGTCCTGGTTATACTTTGGTATAACATTATTGTGCATTTCTTTAAAAAATCAGTAATCAGCAAGTAATAATTATATGGTAAAAGTACTCACGCGCAAAGATGTTTATGACCATGGTTATAATATCCAGTGAAAACGTTTTACTGAAATTTCATTGTGTTTGTGATGTCGAATTTGACGGCTAATGTTGATTACATGAATATGGTATGTCATTTGAATGGAGAACCTAGGGGCAGAATGGTTGAAAACTAAATTCTCTGAAAACTTTATTGTGTTTTTTCACATAACGTACCAAAATAATTCCCTTTTCTGAAAAACTACTTTCTTCCCGGCCTGCTGATTCCTCAATACAGACTCGGAACAATTATGACATATTTGTACTATTTACAAGAAGAAATATTACTGACTTTCCCGGGGACTTTCCAACATATTTTGGAAGTCTAGATAATATACTGGCAGATGTAAATACGGAGTGTCACTTAGGGTATTGATTTCCAAAGTATATGAAAATGGCAAATTTATATCAACAAAATACATGTACACAATAAATAATTGAATAATTACAAGTTTAAGGGTAATTCTTCTACAACTAAAATGTACAAGGAACTTGGTTGGGAAACGCTTCATAAACGTCGAAAGAAACAAACGCTCATTCCAAAGTACAAAATTATAAATGAACTTTCTCCAGAATTTTTTTGTTTTGTTTTGTTTTTTTTTGTATTTTTTTGGTTTTTGTTTGTTGTTGTTGCTGCTGCTGCTTGTTTGTTTTATGCTTTCTCTTTGTACTGATCTAATGTTAAATTATATCCTGCTACGGTGACCATCTTTGCTTTCAGGTCGGCATAAAAAAACATAAACTTTGTAAATGACTATCCAATAATCTCACATGAACAGTTCTTGTTTAATTGTCTCTAGTGGTTTCAGAGTAGAAGATATTTGCTTATATTTTCCATATTGTCTTATGTTAAACTATGTCCTGCGGGGGCGGTCTCTGATCGGCACAAAATTACACAAATTTTGTAAAGAACCACCCAATTCATTCATGAACAGTTTTAGTTAATTAAAAATACCTCTGTGGTTTCAGAGAAGAAAGTCTTAAAGTCTGATTAGGTCCTATGGTAAGTCCTGCAGTGGCGACCATATTGGGTGATGTTCTGGTTTAATTGGTTTATGGTTTCAGAGACGAAGATCTACATGTATATTTTCCATAGGTTTCTATGTAAAACTATGATCTACGGTAGTGACCTTCTTATCTTGGGTTGGCATAAAAACAACATTGTAAAAAATCATCCAATGACCATTCATAAACAGTTCTGGTTTAATTGTTTCGGTGGTTTCTGAGAAGATCTTTACATATTTTGCCGTACAACTTATTAAACTATGTCCCACGTAGGCAGTTATGTTGGATTTTTTTATTACCACGAAAGGCACATACTCCGTAGAGATCCATCCAAGAAACATCCCTACACAGTTCAGGTTCCATCTGCCATGTGGTTTATGATAAGATCTTTGAAATTGCATCCTGACGGCCATGTTAAATTTCAGATCGGTACAAAAACCAGATTATGTACAGGTCTACTCAGGGAACATTGCTTCCATTCTGTCCAGTGGTTTCCGAGGAGAAAATTGAATTGTGAAAAGCTAATGACGGATGCCAAATGATGGCGAAAGCTTACATGGTCCTTCCGACCTGGTGAGCTAAACATCGACGGGAATTTTCTGCAACTTGATGTCCTTTTTTGTTGTTTGTTACCTTGTACGAGGAGACGATATGTAGGCCTGGTCCTGCTATCCAGTCCTATTCCGTATTTTCTGAATGAATTAAATTACATACTGCGTTGAAAATACCTTATAATTTTACTATGCTCACTCGGCTGATATCTGAAGATATTTATATTTAGAAAGCCAGGTAATATACTGTAAAGTGGGAAATTTCGAAGGATTTATTTTTACTAACTTCGCGAGAAGGTAAAATCTCGTAAAAATTTACTTTTGCAAAAAAAGCTTGTGTATTATCTAATAAATCTCAGGATTCTCGAATTATAAACCTCGTAAACAGGTCTAGCCTATCAATTCGCAAAATTGAAAACCTCGCGAAAATTACTCACTTTACGTCAGTTGTCAACTAATTGAAATTTAGAAATTCAACATATGGTTTGGCATCTAGTTCAAAATGAAACATTTCCTTGTAAAAAATATATACAGAGGCAATTTATCAAAAGTTTTATACATTCTATGTTTATCTTTAACTGAAAACAAGAAGTATATGTAGCTCAATAATAATAGCAAAGATGCAACTAACAATTATTAAAATGGTTACAAATGCCATAGCAGGACTAATAAATGATGTCACAGTACGCAAAAGGGGAAGGTCTGCTTTTGTCTTAGATTGAATATCGCATCCCCGACATATGTTTTTAATCTTCGGACGGGTAAGATCCAACAAGTGAAAAAGTAGAAAGACCACAAGGCAGATTATTCAGCCTACCTTTGTCCATATCCAATTGCATTTTACAGTAGTCTCAATATTGCTACGCAGAGTATACCAGAATGTCGCAAAATTCACCTTGGCATTCACGCAAATTAAGCTTGTATCCAGTTTATCGGACTACGTAAAAACATACTTAACGTTGCTATCAAAAGAGTTGATTTAATTTGGTATATTAAAAAAAAATTCAAGTCAGTTGCCTGAATTCTCGGGTTTGGAGAAGTGCTTGAAGCTGGCTACGCGAATCACATAAAACATAGCGTAAATACATTTTAATATAGGTCTTACAATTAATCGAAGGCCTTAGACATACAAACGGCTATATGAAGACATAGTTTATTGCTGATTTATAGCCTCTATTTAGCTTCGAGGAACTTGCAAGTTGTAGCAGGAAGCGAGATGAAAACGTTACTAGTGGCAGCATACACATTTACCGCATTTTACTCTCAGTTCATAAAAACAAAATTACCTGGTTCTTTCGTAACAATCGTATTCCTTGAAAAGACGGATAAAACACCGTAGGATTATACGTATTCTTTTATTTTATAACAAAACATATGAACATAAATGTATATAATAATTACATGTATTAAGCTGTATGTGGATAAATATTTTTTCCGAGAATACCCTATATATTTTGATTCATTTCACTTCAAATCAATTAAAAGTCAAACTTCTTTTAAAGTCACAGCAAGTAAACATATTAAAGGAACAATCACAGATAACATTTTAATAGAATATAGATATATAGTCACATACATCTAATTTTGGGTTTCACGTCGTCTAAATTTGAACTCCATGAACCCCGAAAGACTTCTCCCATATAACAGATACATGTATTAATATTAAAAAAGTGTGTTTTTGTGTGTTTACTTATACTTCTACATAACGATTGTTTCAAGTATTTGCCTGCAGTTTAAAAGATTGGGTATATATATATATTTTTTTTTACTTTTACTTCTATATAATGGTTAAGTAACAAATACTATATGCAGTTCAACTAAACTGGCGAATTTAACTGGTAAACTCAACATACATTGCCTTTCCTGTTTTAGG